>PYAF01000988.1:1000226-1010597 GCA_007407185.1 Glycine tomentella | reverse complement strand
CGAAAAAAAAAACTCAAAACCAATCAAAAAGCGTCACAATAAAACAAATGAAAATAATAAATAAAAGTAATTATAAAATATTTAATATATATATATACTTAACGAAAAAAATATATATAAAAGCTTTAAAAAATTAAACTAATACAATTTTAAAGTCGTAAATATATATACAACTTTAAAGTTGTATATATATTTAAGACTTTTGAACATATCTTTTAGGAAAAAAAAAATCCAGTTTGAAAGTCATAAGTCTACAACTTTAAATTCTTAAATACATTTATCACTTCAACGTGAAAACAAAATTATGCATAATAAAATTGTAAATAAAATTACGATTTCACTTAAAAAAATGAAAAAATATAAAGGTCTTGACATGTGGTATGTCTTCTGATTTAGACATCGTACCATGTGACACAACTTATTCTTGAATGATAAATAATTTTAACTTATTTTTATATGATAATTACTAATTTTTTTAACCCTAAATGGTAAAAAAAAAACCATCTTTGTTTGTATGTGTATGCAGTATTGATGTGAGAGTCCATGTTTCTTACATATTTACTGATCTGTCACAGTTCAATTTGAACGGACCTTCCGGAGGGCTTAACCCATCCGACACTGGTCTTTTCCCTACCATTCTGACTCCGAGGTAATACCGATTTACAATATTGAAGACTATTTCCAATGGCCTCAACCTGACTCACGTTCTGAGCCACAACAGCAGTGGGATGTAAATGATGATTTTCAAAAATAATTTTGTTTCTACTTCTCCATACATTATCCAGTGTCACTGCAAAAACAATATCCCATTCTCTACCATTCACAATTGCAGAATTATTAATATTTCTCACCATCCAACTCCCGAACTCTTGAGCAAAGAAAAGAGAATGCATTGATTGCGGCCTATGAAGCATGAACTCTACCACACTAACATAAGAGGGAAGTGCCTGAAGTACGGATTTAACCAGAGTTGCTCGTCCCGCGAAAGATAACTGACGGGCTTTCGAGGAGGACAACCTTTGATTAACCTTAGTCAGAATAAACTGAAACGTGTTTGTTCACTTTGTTGATACCCTCTTATGGAACAAATTCTCTGTACGTGTGAACAAAACCCAATTGCTGACTCTTTGCCACCTAATATTTTTGGAGAAGAAAATACGAGTTTTATCATTACTGACTTTCTAGCCAGAACTCCTCCAGAATATATCTAGAATACCTGAAATAACCCCAACTTGCTCCACGAAGCTTATGCAAAAATCAAAATCATTTCTTATAACTCTTGAATGAGAAACTTAGGTTGGTAGAATAATACGCAGTTTAGGATGGTTTTTCTTAAATCAATCATATTTTAGACAATAAAACACTTTCGAGACAATTTGATGGACAAAGAAAAGAGGTGCCGAAATATGTTAATTTTGTTCTTTTGTCTATTTTCTTTGTGGTGTGTTTGTCTAAGATCCCTTGGGCAGGTAAGTGATTATGTTGATGTGTGCAATTTTCTCAATATTTTTTACATACTTATTTTCTTCTCATCTATCAAATATATTCCTAAAGTATTTTAAGAAAAAAATATCATAAAGTAAGTGTATTGATTTAATAGTTATTTTTATGTTGGCAAATGAGATCAAAAAATAGAAGGAAAAAGAAATTAAAAGAATATTTAAACATGAAAATTATATTACAACAACTTTAAGATAAAATTATAATTGATTAAATATATCTTTTTTTTATCTAAAATTAATAAATCTTTTAATCATAATACATACACATCCATATGAGATGTTTTCAATTTTTTAATGTCATATATATAAAGCTTAAAATTGTCTCTTTAAAAAATTGGATTTTAAAGTATATTTTAAATTTATTTTTTCACAATTAAAAAATATGATGTAATATTTGACAAGTCAAATGTAAATAATTTACAAATAGTACTACTTATACATTTTTTTACTGCAATTCTACTTATACCATTGCTGTATTGGTTACCAATTTTTAATTTTATTTTTTTATCCTTAAAGAAAATAAATATTAACAAAATAATATCAATTAAAATGTGAAATGTATAATAACAATAATAAAGACAATCATAACAAATTTTTTATGTACATATTTTCATTCCTTACCTATTATCCTCTATTATAATAATTGTAGATTCTCACAATAATTTTTTACTTTTTCTTGGATAAATATTCTTTTGATCCTTGAAAGTGTAGAATAGTAAAAAATTAGTATCTCAACGATGAAAAATTTAAATTTAGTCCTTAAATGTGTAAGAAGTACAATAGATTTATGCCGTCAATTCTGTGAAATCATTTTATCATTAAATTGTAATGATCAATATCAATTAAACAATAAATTCTATTTTTATGATCAATTTGACATTAAGTTGAACAGTTTAGTGATCAATTTGTCATTAAATTATCTACAGGATCAATTTATCCTATTTTTTGCACATTCGATGACTAAATTCAAATTTTCCATCTTTTAGGGATTAATGTATCATGATCTCACACTTTTAAGAATCAAAACAAGTATTTATGATTTTTCCTCGAAGCTTCACACTTTGAACAAAGGAAAGGGACCCACTACCAACCCCTCTTTTATACATTTAAAACACATAAAAATTATTTGATAAATTTGAAAAAAAAAGGAGTTAAAACTATCATAAAACAAAATAATTATGAAAAATATGTATTAAGGAAAATAAATTAAATTTTAATATAACACATGTCAATGTATAGTAGGGAAGTGGAAGAGGGAAGAGGGAAGATGAAGAGAAGAAGAAGTGGAGAAGAATAAGTAGTTGTCAATAAAAAAAAAAAATTGTATACACAGTGACCATTATCATTAAAAAAAAAGTTGTTACACACATAATGACATTCTATAAATTAGTTTAATACACACAAAATTTGTATATATAATTTTCATTTTTATTATTCATTTGTCAATCTCAATTCTCGAATTTCAATCTTAATTAAATTTTATTTGTGTGAAATGGATCCAAATCAATTTAATTGAAAAACATATATAATTTTGTTTTCAAAATTATCATACGTCTCTTTTGATCCAAAATTTACAAACTCGTCTTCATTTTTTTTTTCCTCCTCCTTTTTTATCACCACCACTAAATTATAAATTTTATGTATTTTTTTATTTGTTTAACATTTAGTCATAAATAAAAATTAAATTTATGCTCTTTTTTATTTCTCAATATTTATAAATTTTTTTCTTACATTTTTTATGAATTAAATTTAATTATTTAATTAATTATATTTAATCTAATATAAGTAAAATATATATGAAACTTACTAAAAATTATTTAAAATCTCAAAATAAAATCTATCACTAAAAAAAATTATCTTAAAAAAATATTTAATCTTACTTAACAGTTAACACTATAAAATATATAAAAAATAATCTAAAATCCTAATTTTAAATTTTTCCCTAAAATGCTATTATTCTTTGTCAATCAATTCGAAGAAAATCTCATTTGAACCGCATAATCCGCACAAAACAACATCATAATTAAAAGTGACAGCATCAGAATTATTGTAAGGCGGAGAAAGCCTGAAAAAGCGAGCCTTTTATTCATATGCTCTGCGGGCCCTCTTATTTTCCTTTACACGCACAAATTTCTTGGTAAGGATAGGAAACCCACCAAACCAAACCATCCAACAAGGTAAAATGTAACTGTCATTCTTTTCTTTCTTTCTTTTCCTTTTGTTCATTTTTCTTCATTCAATTGGATCTTTTGCATTCTCTCTCTCTGGTGTCTGAATTCAGGGTTGATCTTCTATTCGCTGGGGTTCCCTCCGTTTCTTGAGCCCCTTTTTCTTTCTTTTCTGGGCCTTTTCCAATTCTCAATGGAGGTAATTGATTGATTGAATCCTGTTTTTATTTTTATTATTATTATTATTATTATTATCAAAGTTTGTATTTTTTTTTTCCCTCTTTCACGTGTCCTTACTGCAACATGTGTTGCAAAGATTGGTGCTTTTTTATCTGGGGTTGGTTGTGAATTGGGCTTGTCTCCTTTTGTGATCCTTTGCTTTGACATGCTTTATTCCTTTTTCTTGTGTTGAATTTCGCTATGATGTTGCAGCTCATTCTTTTTCTTTTTTCATTCCTTTGATATAATTATGGGAGTTTATCATATGTGAATGCATTTGTTTTTTTGAATAACATGATCAAATATGTTCCAGAAGGATAGGTATTACAGTTGCAAGAGGGAAAAAAAGGTTTTTTTTTTTTTTTTATTTAAGTATTTGCTCAATTTGTGGAAGCCTTTCACGGAGAATTCATAAGGCTTATTAGGGTGAGAAGTGCAGGTGGAAACTGCATTTTAATTTGAGTGTAAATTACATTGACACTCTTGAGATTTTATCAAATTTCACCCGATACCACTCTTTCTTTTACCCCAAAACTAATCCCCTTAATTCTTCGAAAAACATTACATTGACACCCCTTGTACGTTACATCAACCTCCCTTAATTGTTTGAAAACATTACACCGTATATCTCTACAAAAGGAGGTTGTATTAAAAATTTAAAAAGTTCTTGGTTACGTGCAATCTCAAGAAACCTCCGGAGATGTCAGTGTAATTTGCTCTTATTTTATGGTCTTATAATCAAGGTTTTAAAAAAATGTTCAACAACTGCAATTGTGATTGTAACATCGAGGGTTTTAGGGTCTCACAACAGAAATTGCTGCCTCATTGGCTGCAATTATTCACAAATTTTCCACAAAATCAAGAGCTATGACCCCAGTTTAAAACCTTGTTGATAATGTGTGTTGTAAGTTGTTGATGTTTTTTTTTTTTTTTTTTGCTTTAAATTATTAAAAAAAAAGTTCTATGCAACAGAATTCTTTGGCAACTTTTATAGTAAGGTTTTTATCATGTGAGGGTTGTGGTTGCAACAATTCAGAAGGTGGGGTTGTGCACTTATCTCGAACTAGTTGGGATTTTGACAAAGCAGAATTAGGCTAGTAATGTTATTGCATCATTTCCTTGTCAACTATCCCCTGATTCATTAAGTAATTTGAGGTATAATCTGGATTTTAAGTTTACTTATGGAGACTGTGTTTGGATAATGGCTCTGAATGAACTTCCATTGGTGTTTGTTGGAAATATTATGCACTCAAGAATATCACTTGCAAAATATTACATCTGACTGAACTATGAAAAAATATAGGTTCCAGAAATGGAAGGCAAGACCGAAAGTCATATGACATCGGCAGAAGCCTTTGTGGAAGGGGGGGTTCAAGAAGCTTGTGATGATGCTTGCAGCATATGTCTTGAGGATTTTTGCAAAAGTGATCCTGCCACTGTAATATACAGCTTTTGTGCTCCGTGTCCTTTTGGCAAATAGAATTATAGGCAGGGATCACTTCATTTGAAAAACATTTGTTTACTCCTTTTCCTTTTATTTCTTTTCAGGTCACTAATTGCAAGCATGAGTTCCACCTGCAGTGCATTCTTGAATGGTACATTTTAATACATTTTTAATCTGTGTCTTTCACAAAACAAAGATTTTTAGTGTTATTTTTACCTCTATTTTCTCAAAGGGTATATCTTTGGTTCAATTGGTTCCTATATATTAAAATGGCTTCTAGCTTTCAGCATTCTCATGAAAAGTTTGAGCTTGAAGTCTAATAAATGCATTGATATAATTTTGGACAAAGTGCTATACTAACCACCTTCAAAATAGAAATAAGAACTTTTGAAATAGTTTGATGGATATGTTTCTGTCTCTATCCATCTGCGTGCGTGTGTGTGTGTCTGGATTTTTGTATATGGCTAGGGGCCATGTTCACTGTTGAAAATGTTCTTGTTATTTCCATATATATTATTTAATATATTGTCAGTTTCTGATCACAAAACATAGCTTTGGCTGCTAATGGGTGAGAATATTTGAGTTGTTTTATATGGTTGATTATGCAACATTATACTTTAGTAATAGTTACTGGCTACTGTTTGTAGGTGTCAGAGAAGCTCCCAATGTCCTATGTGTTGGCAACCTATCAGCTTGAGGGATGCTACCAGGTTAGTTCAGTATTTTTCTTCCGGGACAGGCGACCTACTTTATAATTCATTTCATGATTATGTTCTTAAAGTTGTATGCATTTCATCATAGTCAAGAACTGCTTGAGGCAGTAGAGCTGGAAAGGAGCTTGAGGGATACCCCATCTAGAAATGCTACGATTTTTCATCATCCAGCACTTGGTGATTTTGAATTGCAGCATGTCAGTTTATATTTGATTGTCCTACATCATGACTCTTAGCACATCTTATTCCCACCATCTTTTGCTAACAATTTTTTCATTTTTCTGCAGTTACCCATAACTGCTGCAGCAGCAATGAGGAGATCACACCACCTCGGCCAGAGGGAAGGCCATCGAACTAGGTCATCTGCTCATGGCCGTCCACACTTCATGGTATACTCAACTCAGCCAAGTGCATCACCATTTGCTGCAGGAGGGGAAAGTGAACCAGCTGCAATTCCTGTAGGAATTCCATCTACCCCTCTTACATTTGACGGAAATGAGCAATCATCACCACAGCAGATCCCCTATTTCCAAACTCGGAGTTCTTCTTTAACTTCTGGCTCTACTGTCGCAACAACAAATCTTCAAGGAGTTCACTCTAATGATAGGTAGTTAGACTCTAATATTTATTTTCTTGTTATCATTATTAGTGTGCATGTGAAGTTATATGTTGCATATTTACTTGCTTGTAGAAGGTTTGCATCTCATTCCTTTCCTGCAAGCCAAGACAGAGCACAACCATCAGAACAATCGATTTCTGATTCTCTGCGTTCCAGATTTAATGCAGTATCCACGAGGTATGATTTCTTTGAAACCATGTGTCCGTAAACTTTATGTTTTTGTTAAGTCAACTTATCTGGTATTAAATTGTCTCGTGACAAAGATACAAAGAATCAATTTCAAAGGGCACAAGGGGATGGAAGGAGAGGCTGTTCTCTCCCAATTCTTCTATGTCAGAACTTGGTTCTGAAGTTAAGAGAGAATTGAATGCCAAAATTGCTAGCGTGTCCCGATTGATGGAGCGCCTTGAAACAACAAGAGAAAATAATAGGGCTGCAGGAACTTCTTTATCAAATCCAAATCATTTGGTGAACTGTTCCATCGCAGAGACAAGCAACCAAAACAATGTGGAAGCTCATGGAGAGAACTCTTTGCGTGACAATAGTACTCCAACTACATTTTCTGCTAGCTCAGATTCAAAATGAGTTCCAGTTTGCTTCTGTGAATGCATCTTTGCTCAGCATGTCATGTCTGAAGGTAAGCCTTTTGATCTTAGTTTAGACCTTTGAGCCTCACAACAGAATCAATGGAGATTTCATCCATTTGTTAACTAATTTAGTTTTAAAGTTTAACTTTTATGAACTATCAGTTTAAAAATTTTGTACTATCAATTAATCAGAAATCATTGTTGCTATAACCTTTAAGGTAGTTAGTGCAAAAGTCAACAAATTGGATGACAATCACTACATATGATGGTTTATGATTAGATGACAATACCCTTTACACTATTTACTTAGTCTTAATGGTTCTCTCTGATTATAACATATAAGCAATATTTCTTGTCACTCATTAATTACTAGGTGTATATTTTGTTGTAACTGTGTATCACAATTCACAAATCATGTCTCAAGTGTGATTCTTTTCTTATTTTTTTCAGGCTAACTGTTTGCTCAGGCATGACATGATGAGGAATATATGCTCATGGCAGTTGTTGGATTCCAATAAAAAAAACATGAAATCTGAGACACCTGTTTCTAGAGCTAAAAACTTTTTCTTTTGTGTATATATTATATAAGCCGGGAACCGTAGGGAGTAAGTATTTAAGGAGTAATCCAAGGGAGAAAGTGTTGTGAAATTCCATCAGACTTGTGTCCATAATCTGTCCGTGATTTGCTTTTTGGAGTCAATGGAAATATAGATCAAGGTGGCAACTGTAGTTCTTGGTGTTTCTTCTAAAACTTTGATTGCGCTAAAACTTTGTTTTGAAATTCACATTAGGGAATATGAAACTATCTAGATAACTGTTAGAAATTAAAAGTAAATCTTGTTAATTCCGTTCCTTCAAAGTAAGATGCTTTGTGCATAAGATTTTTTGAAAATGATTTTTTTTAACCATAAATAAATTTTATTAAAAGTAATACCGTCCAATTCAACACAAGCTGGGAAGAATTAAATCTTATCTTTCACGTTTTTGCAAATTATGTCATCGAACTATGAGATTTAGACATTTTGTCACCCAACTTTCAAAATTGTGTATTTTGTCATTTAACTTTTTTTTCACACATTTTGTTATCCAACTTTACAAATTTAATGCATTTTCCATCCAATTTTCAAAACAAAAAATGCTTAATTATAATGTAAAGGAAAAAATGCATGAAATTATGAAAATTAGGCAGCAAAATATGCAAAAAACAATTACATCAAGTTAAGTGAGAAAAAGGTGTTAAATTCATAGTTTGATGACAAAATTGGTAAAAAAGTAAAAGATCAGTGACAAAAACATAATTAAGTTGCAGAAAAGTAAGCAAAACACGCATAATTAATTGGTACAACATTAATGATTTAAAGAAAATCTACCCACAACAGCTAAAATAACAAAAGGTGCTGTATTCTTGCTCATAAAATCCACCCTCCAAATATATGTAAATACTAAACAAACTACCCTGCAATATGATAGTTGATAAAGCTTAACATAATGTAAAACAAATGGTACCAAAGTTTGAGTACTCCTGCACCGAACTACATAACATCACCGAAACCATGTATATATTGCTTTCTGAACAACGTATGACGAAACAAGTCTTCGTCTAACAAAGCCACCGGCACCAAACAACACAGCTAATATTGTTTGACGTGCCTCTCATTTTAAGCCAATTATAGATATTAAATCATCTACTCCACGAGGAACTTGCCTCAAATAGGGATTGTATCAAATGAAAATAATTTTCAATTTAAAAATATAAAAACTTTAAATTTGTATCAAACAACTATAAGATTAGATATTCTTTCTCAGTCAATGCAGGTATCACAAGTGGATAAGGATCTCGAATGAACCTTTCATTATGGGTGAGTTCGAATCTTTCAGATGCCATTTTTTTTTCACTTGGTGGACAACCTTCACGAGAGAGATCCTCTGGCCTCTAAGGGCTAGTTGAGTAGTTACAGCTGGATGAAATTATTTACGTTTCAAGTTTGTGTCTTGTTCTTCCATTTTTCGGTACAAAAATAATATTTCATTACATAATCACTTTAAAAGGTCATGTTGCATTTTTTTTTTAGGAAAGGCATTTTTCTTTTGATCATGACCATTCATATAAGATCTAATGGTTTACATTTATACTCTAGGCTAAAATGTATTTTTGATCACTAATAAATATTCTCATTTTGTGTTTGTTGCTTAATAAATTTCTTTTTTTTTTTACATTGATTCCCTAATAATCAATAATTTTGTTTATTCTTTGACACTTTTTTAGTCTCTAATAAATTAGAGAATTTTGTGTTTTTGCTCTCTAATAAAAAAATTCTTTTGTTATTAGTCCTTATGAAAAAGACTAATAACAAATAAAGAGAACAAACACAAAATTTACTAATTTATTAGAGGCTAAAATAGTATTAAGGATAAAAATAACTTTTTTATTTATTAAAAATAAAAAATGAAAAAAATATTAAAAAAATATAAAAATCAAATATTTATTAAAAATCACAAAATATTTTAACCTTTGCTAAATTAGAAAAATTATGGATCATAATCAGATTATTTTGTAATTACCAATAAGCTAGTTTGTCTTAATATGCATAATTTATTGACTATTTAAAGGTCCTATCAATAAGAATAAGGTGGCATAATCATTTCTACATTTTCTTTCTAGAGTTATTAAGAGCATCTTTAATGGTAGATTTTAAATTGGGATTTTAGATTTTTTTTTATGGATTCCATAGTGTCACGTAGATTGAAGATCTCTCCCATTTTTTTTAGTGGTAGTTTTCATTTTGAGATTTTAGGGGGGGGAAAGGGGAAAAACTATTCTATTTTGAACAATGTGCATATCTTGAAGGTTTTTCTAGAATAACCTATTCTCTATATTAAAAATTTATTCATCTCCTTTATTGGAAAATCTAGTGAAGATCTGTAACACCCCGTGTATACCCGGCGTATTATCATTGTATAATCATCAGATTAGCGCTTAAACAAGTTAATAAAACCTTTTTAAGAAAACAAGTTTATCTTGCGGAAGCATAAAAACCAAACCATATTTCTTGATAACATTATGTATGGAATAACAACCCACATCAAGCATCAACTCAAGCCCCTGCTTAACCAGATCA
>PYAF01000988.1:935337-980093 GCA_007407185.1 Glycine tomentella | reverse complement strand
AGTGGTGGCTCAACTTAAAACTCAAACTTTAACCATAACTTTAACAATGGGATATTATTATGTTGAATGATATCATACTAATTCACAATCAGTACCGAAAGCTACACAAATTTAAATCTAAGTACTTAATTAATCTAAGTACTATTAATTTTACTCAATTATGAATATTTTCTTTTGGATACAGGTTTATCATCCCTTATTGATATAAAGCTAGGGATGGATCCTTCAATGTTTGTTGCCCTGTGAGTCACCAGGTTGCTATTCCATTGCATAGGCTTCTTCACCTTGTTCCTTGTAATATTTTTTCAGTTGAACTAGTTGAACATTTCAACTAGATTATTATTTCGCAAATCATGACTTTAAGTTATATGATTGAATTGTATTATATGAAGAATTTGTTTTTTTTATTAATATATATATATTATGAAATTCTGACGTGGTGTGTTGCATAAATTCATTTGGTAGTAAATAATTTAGAAATTAATTCATTTATGTTGAATGAGTTGTATATGCATTAGTTGATTATTGTTTCCAGGCTGTTGAATTTGTTTATTTATTTATTATAGAATGAAATTATGACAATGTGGTGTATTTCATAAATTTATTTGGTAGTAATAATACAAATAAATTTCAATTTCCGTAGACATTCCAAAAAAAAAATAATAGGGAAACAAAGACGGTTTTCATGAAAACCGTTTTCTTATCCTTTCTTTTAAATTAAAAAAAAAATAAAATGCAGGGAAACAAAGACGGTTTTCATAAAAACCGTCTTTGAATGGTGGCCTACAAAAACGGTTTTAGGATAACCGTCTTCTTATCCTTTCTTTTAAATTAAAAAAATTAAAATAAATGGAAACAAAGACGATTTTGATAAAAACTGTCTTCGAATGGTGGCATACGAAGACGATTTTGGGAAAACCGTCTTCTTATCAATTATTTTAAATTAAAAAAAAATTGAAATGAAGGAAACCAAAGACGGTTTTCGTAAAAACCGTCTTTGAATGGTGGCCTACAAAGACGATTTTGGAAAAACCGTCTTCTTTTCATTTAATTTAAAATAAAAAAAATTTAAATAAAGGGAAACAAAGACGGTTTTGGTAAAAACCATCTTTGAATGGTGGCCTACGAAGACGGTTTTCGGAAAACCGTATTCTTTTCATTTATTTTAAAATAAAAAAAATTTAAAATGAAGGGAAACAAAGACAGTTACTGAAA
Source organism: Glycine tomentella (assembly GCA_007407185.1). Taxonomy (NCBI): domain Eukaryota; kingdom Viridiplantae; phylum Streptophyta; class Magnoliopsida; order Fabales; family Fabaceae; genus Glycine; species Glycine tomentella. Next base: position 978,878 of record PYAF01000988.1, on the reverse strand, counting down.
AACCGTCTTTGAAAGTTCAGAAACAAAGATGGTTTTTGCAAGAACCGTCTTTGTATCTATTTTAAAAAAAAATTAAAAAAAATAAAAAAATTTACAAAGACGATTTTTAGAACCGTCGTCGAAAGTGCCAACTTACAACGACACCTGCAACAAAGACGGTTCGAGAACCGTCGTCGTTTGGGCTCTAGAACCGTCGTCGTTTCCTTCGTCTGTAGTAGTGATAGGCTTCAAAGAAACCAAGGTTGTCAAATAAAACATGATTCTGCAGTGGCCTAGCCTTGATCCTTGATTTCCAATGATTTCTAAGCCTTTGAGTGGTGTCCAATGGTGTAGAGAGTCTTCCGAGTGTCTTTCTTCAGTCCAGAGGCCTTGTATTTATAGAATGGTTTAATTAGAGTAACAAAGCCCCTTCATGCGCCCAATTTCGAACCAAATCTTTTTAAATCAGGAAATAGCGCCTTCGCAGCGCGGATCACGCAAGTTGTGGCGCTGATCGCGCCACAAGTTCGAATTCATGGCGCTGGTAGCGCGGAAGTCCGTGCTGATCGTGCGGATAGCACGCATCAGGACTGCCTTAAAACCTTCTGGTGCGAATGGCGCCGGGCACCGCACTGATCGCGCGGGATCATCGAATGGATGGCGCTACTAGCGTGAACATGGCACGACTGGCGTGGAGTCTTCGAGCTGTGCACTGTATTTTTGCATGTGGCGCGACTCGCGCAGATCCTAGCGTGAACCACGCGGGATCCTTGACCTGCTTTTCTTCTTCTTTTGCCTTATTCTCCTCCTTTTTGGCCCTGAAACGCATCTTGGTAATGAAATGAGCTATAATCAAATATAATTAACAAACTAGCCTATAACTGATCTAATTCCTAATGATTTAATCGAAATATAACCTCAAACTAACCTAAAACTAAGATATGTTTGCAACACATCATCTTGCATCAAATTTCACTATTGAACATTCCATTGATTCTTTACCCGTTCACCTAAATTTCTACAATAAACATCAGTTTACATTTACTAACTTTTTTAAAACAAACATAATTGAACTATTGATTATAAATAAGAGTAATATTAATAAAAGATAAACAACAACAACCAAAGATTGTATGTGAAAAATTGCTATTCTATAAGATAATACCAAATCAACGGAATCAACCGAAAGTTTCGATGTGAAAAGTAGTCTCAAAAGTGTTATAAATTTAAAAGTAAAATGAGAAATAAAGAAACATACCCAAAAATTTCATTTTGACATTTGATCAAACACATAATTTGCAACCAATAAATCAGTCTAGAGCAAAATCAAATAAATATTTAAAAAATTCTCCAATTCCCATCTATTCTTATAAAGACCCCTTTAGTATTTTTTTGACAAAATAATTTAACCCATAGGCCATATCAAATAAACATTTTTAACAAATTTAGTCAATATTCACAATATTACAAAAATTTTGATGAAAGAGAAAAAAAACAAAGAAAGAAACAGGCCAAACCAAAATGAACCAAGAAAATAGAAACTAAGATAATTGTTCACCTTTGTTGCTACTGATCACTATAAATCATGAAAAAATTATGAATAAATTGTAGTCACAGCGATGGGCAAAGACATCTTAAGCGAGGGTTGCGATGTTGAACAGTTAACAGAGAAGTAAAAAGATATTTCACTGGTTTACTTTTAGAAGAGAGAAAAAAAATTGAGTGAATGAAGAAGGTAATAGAAGAGAGAAAAATGGTGAGAAGACAGAGAATATCAAAGAAGAAGAACATTCTAGAGTTGAGAAAAGAGAGAAGATGATAAGGAAAATATTTGAACACACATAACTCTTAAAAAGGTAGTTAAGACAACATATCATCTAAACTGGAAAGATATTTAAAAAACTGTAAGATCTAGCATAGTTTATTAATGACAAAATGGATGTGTAGCAAAAATAAGAGAAAGAAAGAAGTGAAGTTCAATAATAATTTGTTCTTCTTGTGATAATATACCTTTGTTGAAATCAAGGCATAAGCAATTGATCTACTTAAGGTTTTATCTTTTGTCACGGCTGTACAAACTGACCAATAATTAGACTCAACCAAGTGAGGTGAGAACCAACAACATTGAGAAACATGAAGGGCCCAAAGGAGAAAATTGTGAAAATCATAATATAAAATGAAAGGAGACCATTGCACTTTAGACAGTTGTCAAGTAAATTAATAAGAGAAAGAAAGAAGTGAAGTTCATGTGAGAGGGATGAAAGAAATGATATAATGAGTATTTAAGATTTAAAATGAAATATTAATTTACTTATAAAAAAGGGGGTGCAATTAGCAAATTTCAATTTGAAAATATGGGAGTGCACTTATCAAAAGGAGGTTTAATTAATAAGTTTTAATTTAGAAATACTAGAGTGTACTTATTAAAAGGGAGTGCAATTAGCAAATTTCAATTTTTCAAGATGTCCAACTACGATTTTGACCCCATTTTTGTCAAGTGTCATTAATATAAAATATCCAATTTGGTAATTGTGCTAGTGATTTCTTTTTATATAGGTATGTTAGGTTACATACCGATTTTGATCTAATTAATATTGGACTTCTGCCCAAGTAATTTATATGATAGCCTAAATTTCATGTTTGACTAAGTATGTGTTAGTTTTTTTTTTTTTTAAATTTGATTCTTTTTGGTTTTAAAGTTTTAATTTAGTTATTTATATTTTTAAAGTGAATCAAAATGATCCTTTTGAAATAATGATATTTTTTATTTTGGAGCACAAATTTTAACTTATTTTTTTACTAATTCAAGAATTAAAAATTATTTAATTAAATTCTTTTACATGAAAATTATGACATCTATTTAATGGGCGAATAAAAAAAAAGGTCAAATATAATAAAATCTTGTAAAAAATGAGTCTCATGAATAAAAAAAATTAATATTAATTTTTCAATTTTATTTTTTGATTGTATTCATTTTTTAGGCAATATGAAAGAGACGGAATAGATTGAAGCAGTGAGAACACAAACACAAATAGATTTATTTATCTAGAGATTGTGAACACTAATTATTTATATAGTAAAGTGTTTTGAAGCAATTAAAATTTACAAAACATGTAACTAATTTCTTACAGTAAGGGAAAATGAATTAAAAAATGTTGAAAGTAATTAAAATTTGGGAGAATTTAAAAATACAAAAAAATTTAAACAATGGTATTGTCATGTTTTAATGAAAAAAAATAGTTCAACAATAAAAAAACGGCTTGCCTAAAAGTCTAAAACAGTGATTATTGAAAGGGAAATTGATAGGGGTGTTCGCGGATCGGTTTTGGCCAAATTTAGGACCCAACTTAATTAAATTTGATCTGTTCGGTTCGATTTTCAGAAGAAAAAAAATTGAAACCCAACTCAACTCAACCCGTTCATGAACAGTTCAGTTCGGTTCGGATTGTAACATCCTCAAAATTATATTATGAGTTATATTTATGATTAAATTATGGAAGTAGGATGATAGTTGGATACAAGAAAAATATGATAAATTTTATTTGAACGCAAGCTGCCCAAAACTTCCATTTATGCCACCTGAATTGAAAAATTTATTTCTCTCTCAATTATTATTCAAATTAAGTGTATGATATATGAAATTAAAGATCAAGATGTTTACTACAACATATTAAAATTTCAGAAAAATATAGTTTGTGTACTACTTACAGTAATTAAAACATTAAGAGATGGCAGTGTGAAATTATTCAGCTTGTTGATAGTTTTGAAGTCTAGATTAAAAATGTTATAGCTAGAGTTTTATAACTCCAAATAAGGCATGTGATACCTTGTTAGAAAGCTTAGGAAGTATAGTTTAACATACTAAAATATGAGGATTTATGGCCTTGTATATTGGTACAAAATAAACAATGAGTGAACCTCATCTGGTTAAGTGTATCTAGCCCTTTGGACCATTTGGATTTGGCACAACTTGTAACTCTTGGAATTTTGGTCCAAGGAATCAAATATTCAGCTCAAACTTGGACTATTTAGAAGTGTATTCACGTGCCACATCCATGGAATAAGCTTGGCTAAGTGATCTAATAGAAAGAAAATTTGGTAAACCCAAAATCAATGTGAAGTCAATGAATAAGACAAGTTGTCCAAGATTCTTGAACACACTTTAGAACTATCCATGTGGCAACTACTTAACTTAAGAGCATGAGATAATCCCAGCCAAGTTCCACGTAGTTGTCCAAGTCCATAAATGAGAGAATCTTGACCAAGAAAAAGATAAGGTTTAGAATAATATCTTCCAAAGTCATGATTACTTAGTTAAGTTATAACTAAACAAACTACTAACTAAAGCTAAAACCTAACTAAATCCTTTCCATTCTAACTAATTAAATTAATATAAATAGCTAAGGGTGTTGGAAAACTTTGCACGTTGGAATTTCTAGCTTCACACCTCCATGGTTAATTGCGTCCTTGCACCAAGCTTTGCATTTCTTACTTTATTTTGCTTGCTTATAACTATGGCTTGTCTCTAATACCCTACACATCAAATTTTCTTCTTTTCAAGGCTTCATTTCTTAGAGGATTTCCAAGAGAAGCAACCACTTAATCAATTTCAAATCCATTTGAGGTAGGCTAAACTTCAATCTTTAGTTAAGAATTTATTTGGGCTAATTTACATGATTAAAAATGTACAGAATTATGGCTATTATTTAGGCTAAAATTTTATGTCAATTGAAGGTTATTTAATGATGTGAAAATGTTGATTTAAACTATAGGATAGGTGATGATTTATAGGCTAAAGTATTAGTAATGTTCGAAAGTATATTTGATGATTTTTGGAGGTGATTCTGGTGAGATTTGGACTATTTTTAGTATTTTGAACTACAACACGGACACAACCCAACCACAACCTATACACAACCCAGCCACATCCTGGACACAACCCGGCCACATCCCGGACACAACCTGATCAGATCCCAGACACAACTCGGACACAACCATTCAGTTATACAACCCGGACACAACCATTTAGCTATAGCAACCCGAACACGACCATCCAGGCTACAACCAACCCGACCATCCTGGCTACAACCATGGAATTAGGAATTTTTCTGGTGAAAATTTAATGAATTAGAAATTATTCAAAAGATATATTGTGGTTTATTAGTTAGCTTACTAACATGATTTTTCTGTAGCTTGAGGATATTCAATGGTCATGCCTAGGTTGGCAATGATCTTATTTAAATAAGGTATGATGGTTTAACCATATTTGTGGTACGTATGATGTTATGATAACAACATTTTTCCATAAGGTGGTATGTATTTTGTTTATGAATTTTATTATGAATAAATCTTGATTGATGATATGTTGATTTATGTTTCCAAGTCAAGTAGGAGATTTGTGAAACAGAATTTGATACTACATACAGTATGATATGTAGTGACCAGGTGCAGATACATGGAATAAATCATGCATGTTTGCGTAAGACGATCGTAGCGTCTACATCCAGTACGGGGTGTAGCTACATACAGTACGTAGAGGCCATGTGCCCCCTTGGAAAATTCATTTCATGCATTCATATAGCTACATAATTCTTGTGTGGATTTATTTGGTTATATTGAGAATTTACTAACATACTAACGTGTTGAGTGGTTTAGATTTTGACTACTGAGAAATTTTATTTCTCACTAGATTTGTTTCATTCTTTTTTAGATGGCAACAATGGTCAATTTCCTTGATGTCCTGGATTGGTGATGGCATAGAAATGAAGATATGAAGTAGGCTAGTGTGTGAAAAATCTTGTACTTGTTTAATAATGACTTTTGTAACAAGAACTGTGGCTCCATATAATATATATCAGTTTAACAACTTCTATAATTTATACGTTTTAGAATTTATACTAGTATCTGTTCAGTAAAAATAAAATAGTAATAAAAATTATCTAACGATTCTTAAAAATTTAACCCTAGTAAAAATATAATATCTAGAATAATTTTAGGTCGTTACACGGATCAATGGGTTACCCATTTAATTTTTTTTAGAACTACTATTTTATATCACGATTCTTTCAAATATCCCATACAATTAACACAATATTATCAAATGTATGATAGTAGTAAAATTGATTCATTTAATACCATCACCATAATATTCTAAAATAGACTTATAATATAAAATTAAAACAAAATATTTGTGAACGATATTTACTATAATAGTCTGAATCACAACTGTTTTTTACAAATCAAACTTTGTTATAACGAATTTTGTTGCAATTAGATTTGCTGAAACAAATAAATAAACAAAATATGATTCATTAATATTATAAACATGGTAAACAAAATATGAAAAAAAAAAAGGTGAAACAAATAACAATATACCTGAAAGTAATATATTAAGTTCCAACACTTGCAGTTTCAACACTTGGAGACCCAATATTAGCAATATTTAAAACCAAACCATACAACTCTAAATTTAAACCCAATCCCGTTAGCACAAAAATTAATTGATATTTTATACAAATATAAAAATGAAATAAGGGATTACACACTTGATTCAATCTTTTTTGTTTCATTTATTTCAACTTGCAAGTCATTAACATTTTGCTTAGTAGATCTAAGCCAATTTTGGGCACAAATGAGAGCTTCAACAGTAGTAGGACTCAAGGAACTACAAAATGAATCCAATGGACAACTCCACTATGATAATTTTGTGTATAAGAATTCCTAGTATCCTAATTTCCTAATCTACCCTTACACAACAATTATCTCAGCTGGTATCCTTGTTTCCCAGCAAAAAGCTCTAATCTCAATTCACCAAGAATAGCGACAGACTGATATCCTTATTTTTCAGCCAGACTGGTATCCTAGTTTCCCAGCCAAAAGTCGTACGTCTCAATTCATCAAGAACAGAGACAAAATTGATATCATAGTTTCCTAATTGCGACAGTTTCCAAAGTCAAGAAGAAGAATATAATAAAATAGTTACCTTTACGCTTTTATTCCTTAAGCAAATAGGTACATTTAAATCTTGATTGAGTGTTGACGAATCAAACTTGTCAAACGCTTCTATATGATTCTCACAATAATTCTCTCAATGATGCAAACATAAACTCTCTAAAACTCTAATATTATTTGGAATGAAATGCATACATGAACACCAAAATATGTTTCTATTTATACTAATTTAAAGATATGATTTTAACCAATTTTTGAATGCAATCCTAAATATATTCTATCATTTTATCCAATGCAATCTTAAAAATATTCTATTATATTATGCAATGCAATCTTAAAAATATTATATCATATTTTTTAATGCAATATTAAAAAATATCTTATCTTATTTTTGAATACAATCTTAAACATTTACAATACCATACATTCTTTTATTGTCAAATTATTATTTTTTATTTTTAATATATATATATATATATATATATATGAATAATAAAATTTATATTATTATTACGGATTCACGGATCGGATCATTGGATCAATGGATCTGTAAATCTAAATCTGTGACTCAACTCATACATGAACGATTTTGATCAGTTCGATTCGATTTTTATCCAAATATATAAATGACCCAATACAAATTGTTTGGATCGATTTGGGTTCACGGCTGACCCGTACCCGCGAACACTCCTAGAAATCGAGATTCTCTTTCAAGTTTCATCTCCTCACCACCGCCAACCTTCGTCTCCAAGAATGTCACCATTTCAACGCACAGCACCGATGATATTAGCAACCAAACCCTAATCGTGTCCACGCTTTCTTTCTTCTTTCCTCGCACACTTTCTCCCTCTCCACTTTCCGCACACACTTTTTCATTTTCTGGTAAGTCCTAATTTAAAGAACTGTATGATGGAATTGAATTAGGGTTAATGAAAGTGCGTTTCTTCTGTCCAAATTAGGGTTATCATGGAACCTAATTTTACGGTCTAAATGCGTTAACGTTCAAGGACGACTACGAATGTGATTACTGTAATATATAATCATCAATGCAATGATTTTTATCTTTCCTTTTCTTGGTTATGTGCTTTAATAATAGAATTATGATTGTGTCTTGTGACTTTGACATTTTGTTGGGTTGAACTGTTGAAGCTATACTTATTGTAGTGTTCTTTGTGCATGATGCAGTTCTAGATATTTGGTTCTGAAGCTTTTGTTTCAATGGCAAAGGACAAGCCTGTTTCTGTCAAAGATGCTGTTTTCAAATTGCAAATGTCACTCCTTGAAGGTATTCAAAATGAAGACCAACTGTTTGCTGCTGGGTCTCTGATGTCAAGGAGTGACTATGAAGATATTGTAACCGAACGATCCATCACAAACGTGTGTGGTTATCCGCCCTGCAGCAATGCTTTGCCATCCGATCGCCCGCGGAAGGGTAGATACCGGATTTCGCTGAAGGAGCACAAGGTCTATGACTTACACGAGACTTACATGTTTTGTTCTTCAAATTGTGTTGTTAACAGCAAAGCTTTTGCTGGGAGCTTGCAAGCAGAGAGATGCTCGGGTTTAGACCCAGAAAAACTAAACAATATTCTTAGCTTGTTTGAGAATTTGAATCTGGAACCAGTGGGGAATTTGCAAAAGAATAGAGATTTCAGTTTGTCTGATTTGAAAATCCAGGAGAAGACACAAACAAGCAGTGGGGAGGTGTCTTTGGAGCAGTGGGCTGGACCTTCAAATGCAATTGAGGGTTATGTACCAAAACCAAGAGACCATGATTCTAAGGGTTCGCGGAAAAATGTTAAAAAAGGTGAGGATTTTTTTTGGTGTTCTAGAGTCTAGACAATCGTGAGAAACTATAGATAATATATAGCTTTATGCAATTTCTTGCTTAAGAGTGTCCTGTTTGTTATCATGTTTAATGTTAAGCCTATGGATGATTGTGGCATGACTGTGAAGTCTGAAGCTGAGGCTTAATTTCTGTGAAATGGAATACTATAATTACTGTTTCTTATCCTTTTCCACTATCCAACCAAGTGAGCTTTGATTCTGCATTGCAGGGTCCAAAGCTGGTCATGGCAATCCAATTAGTGACATAAATTTAATTAGCAGTGAGATGGGCTTTGTGAGTACTATAATTATGCAAGATGGGTATAGTGTTTCAAAAGTACCGCCAGGTCAAACGGACGCAACTGCTCATCATCAAATTAAACCAACAGCTATAGTCAAGCAGCCAGAAAATGTTGACGCTAAAGTGGTCAGGAAAGATGATGGTAGCATTCAAGATTTGTCTTCATCTTTTAAGAGCAGTTTAATTTTAAGTACCTCAGAAAAAGAGGAGGAAGTAGCCAAATCATGTAAAGCTGTGCTCAAATCCTCTCCCGATTGTGCTATTAAAAAGAAAGATGTTTATTCCGTCTCCGTATCAGAAAGACAATGTGATGTGGAACAGAATGATTCTGCTAGGAAATCTGTACAAGTCAAAGGGAAAACGAGTAGAGTTACTGCTAATGATGATGCTTCCACTTCCAATTTAGATCCTGCCAATGTCGAAGAGAAATTCCAAGTGGAAAAAGCAGGTGGATCATTAAAGACTAAACCCAAATCTTCCCTTAAATCTGCAGGTGAAAAGAAACTTAGTCGCACTGTTACTTGGGCGGATGAGAAAATCAACAGCACTGGGAGTAAAGATCTTTGTGAGTTTAAAGAATTTGGAGATATTAGAAATGAATCTGACTCAGTAGGAAATAATATAGATGTTGCCAATGATGAAGATACATTACGCCGTGCGTCAGCAGAAGCTTGTGCTATTGCATTGAGCTCAGCATCAGAAGCAGTTGCTTCTGGAGACTCGGATGTCAGTGATGCTGGTAATTACTGCTTCTCTTACAAGTTTTCTATTTAATTAATTGGTTTGTAAAAGGTATTTTTGCCTATGAATGAAACTTGTGCAGTTTCTGAAGCTGGAATCATTATATTGCCACCTCCAAATGATGCTGGTGAGGAAGGTACTGTGGAGGATGTTGATATACTACAAAATGATTCAGTTACTGTGAAATGGCCAAGAAAGCCTGGAATTACTGAAGCTGATTTCTTTGAATCTGATGACTCATGGTTTGATGCTCCACCAGAGGGTTTCAGTTTAACTGTAAGTTTAGTGAAAATTTTAGAAACATTCAAAGCGGTATTATTTTTCACAGCATATTATATGGCATAACTTCTGCTTTCTTTTTTCTTTTTTAATTTTTTTGTTTGTTTGTTTGTGTGTGTAACTTCCTTTCAGTTGTCACCTTTTGCAACTATGTGGAATACCCTCTTTTCATGGATAACATCATCTTCTTTGGCATATATATATGGGAGGGATGAGAGTTTTCATGAAGAATATCTATCAGTTAATGGCAGAGAATATCCTTGCAAAGTTGTCTTGGCAGATGGTCGCTCATCTGAAATAAAACAAACTTTGGCTAGTTGTCTTGCTCGAGCTTTACCTGCACTTGTTGCTGTGCTCCGGCTGCCAATACCATTATCTACCATGGAGCAAGGGATGGTAGGATCTTGGAGTTATCTGTTTTGTAGTTTATGTTGTAGTATAGTTGTCCCAAATTAAGTCATTACAGATTTATTATACTTCACCGGGCATGGTCTGGTTCATTTTACACCATTCATTGGGACTTCTCTCATATGTTCATAAGCTCCCCTTCCCACAAAACATGCACATAGTCACACACATTCACTAAATAACAGATCGACAAATTTGATGTTAAAATTAACGTTCATACTGTAGAAAGGAAAATCAGTTAATGTAAGCATATGAATGCTACTTTTTGTGAGAATAGAGATGGATCCATTGCTTGAAATAAGAGACACATGGAAATTAAAATATTAAGCCTGTAGGATAAATACTTGTTATTGATTGAAAATAAAAGAAATCGAATGGGAATTCTCCCCCCCCCCCCCCCCCCCCCGCGGGGATCCTGCCTGCACATAGTCCTTATTATTTCATTTCCTTGATTGTCATGTGGTTCAATTCAGGGAAAATATGCAACAATTGCAAGATACCTAGTTAGTCAGAAGATTCGCCAACATTACCTATTAGAAGACGAAATATAATTTTTGAGAATCAGTTTAGAAATTTGTGAAAGTAGGGGAGTCTTGGCAAATGGGGTTTCAAGCAATGGTATCAGCCCCTTGCAAAGACAACGCTGGCTACTATACTTCCCACACATATTTGGGTCCTACCCTTCCCTGACCTGGCACATAGCTTTATAGCACAAGGTTCCCTATTTTTAGAAGTTTAGAAATTTGTAATTCATGAGTTTTAGTCTATAAGTTGCAGATAGATTTAATCTTGATATCTTTATTGAAAATTCTTTTAAGATATCGAATTACTTGGTGTGTGGATGGGTTATATGTTAATTCTCGTGACTTTCTATTAGACATGCTTGCTGGAGACAATGTCATTTGTGGATGCACTTCCAGCTTTCAGAACAAAACAATGGCAAGTGGTTGCTCTTTTGTTCATCGATGCATTGTCCGTATGTAGATTACCTGCTCTTATCTCATACATGACGGATAGGAGGGCTATGTTTCACAGGGTGAGACCTTTGTTTATATCATACTGATTTATTGTTTGATTTACATGATGGATAGAAGGAATCTGTTTGCTGTGCATGAAGCATTATATAATGATGTTGGGTTGTATATACATCGATGCAATCCCTTATTACGGCACCTGATCTTTTGGTTGGGGTAGTTCAGTTAACATCTGATATCTCCATTATTTCAATTGCTAAAATTTTGGTTACTTTTTTATCTGCATTTCCTTTATAAATTTTGTCGCCTGATTCTTGGTCCAAATGGGAGCTTAACAACATAAATCCCACACAACTTAGCTACCATGTGCTTAGTGTTGTTCTCCTTCTATAGCTTTAGACTCAGTGGCCTCATCTTGTGATTCTATTGTTTAGTTCATCTAGTGTGCTTCTCCACAATGACAGTTTCAATGGTCAAAAAATGATGGAGGATGCACTTTTTTTCTGCTGGACATGGCTAAAGAATATGGAGACGGGATATGACATCCCTTTTCACTATTGGTCTAGTAATATTAGGGATGGATTCTGTATCAGGGGAGGGATTAGCATAGTGATTTTTCTCCTGCTGTTTTGGGTGTGAGCCTAATCCTCAGCCAGTTCTCTGGCACCCTATTTCATGTTGGTTTTCATGTATTAGGTTGCCATAGTTTTGTGTTGTGCTTAGGTTGTATATATAACAGTACTACTTGTACTCTTTATATTATATATATATATATAATAATAATAATAATTTTTGCTGATAAAAAAAAAATAAAAAAATCTAGTGTGGTTATGCACTTCTCCTACCGTGGCTGTGTTCTTGAAATTCTTGTTTGGTTTTCCATCTTGTATTGTCATGCTAATTTTATTTGAAGTTAGCTAGACCACAAGTTGTGCACATAAGATTGCCATAGCACAAATTTATGGCATGCGGACATTGAACCCAACTTGGAATTTTTTCCTTCTAATTTGATTCCCTACATATATGTGTGTTGGGGTTGCAAAAATTCCGATATGACAGCTGGAATATGGAAGTTCGTGATATATCTTATTGTTTTGTTGTTTTATCTCCTATGTCATGTCAGATTTTGATGTTTACTCTACTTTTAAATCTGTTAACCATTGTTCTGTTATTGATTTGGTGAAACAGGTTTTGAGTGGTTCTCAAATAGGTATGGAAGAATATGAGGTTTTGAAGGATCTTGTAGTGCCACTGGGCCGAGCACCTCACATCTCTGCCCAAAGTGGGGCATGACAACAAATATTGCATTTTTTTTTTTATTTGGGGAAAATTTACCTGTCAAGCATTGGAGTGCTTGTTTATAAACATAAAAAATATGCAATGACAATTATGCTAGGCCCCAAGCAACACGGGAACCAGATTTCTATATTCTCTAATGCTAGCTAGAGAGTGATGAATGCAAAATTGATATTCAAAATAGGCATAGTTCTAAAATATTGTCTTCCTGTTAAATGGCAGTTTGTATTTTTTTTATGCCAAGCAGTTTGAAGAAGGTTCTGAAGATGTCTATTGGACTATCATCATAGATGTAGGGCTACATGTCACTATGTCAGGATGGTGAATACAGAACAAATATCTTCCCGATATCTTCATGAAATGCTGACAAAATTCCAAACTTCCTTTAGGTAGTGTGTGATAGAGAGAGATGAAAATGAATGAAAGTATAAGGAATGAAAAGAGATGAAAAAAATGAAAAATAAAATTGTTTGATTGATTGAGAAATGAAAGAGGTGTAAAATAGATGGAAGATTTAAATTAAAGTTGGTTGATAGTTAAAATAAAAAATAAATAATAAATTTGTCTAAGAGAATACCATTGCAGGCCCTCACGTTCTCTGCATTCTTCACCATATTGTCCCCACTTGCAAGGTTACTTTTGTCCGAGAAATAAATCACGTCCCCGTGTGTGGCGTCAGAATGTTACTGTTTATTGCACTTATTTCATCCCAATTTGGTGTGAAAATGCTGTATATGGAGGGCACCGTGTTTTTAATCTTTCAGCTATAATTCGATCATAACAAACGCACTTGATTTTGCCTTTCATCTCCATTTTAGCTGCTTTAATTTTCATACGTAACAATCACTGCCTTACTGAAGTAATGTCCATTTGTTAGGCGTTTTTTACCCCCCATCCATATATTTTTGAAAAAAGATTGCAAGTATTTAATGACCGTGACTATTTTCCTTTTGGTTTATAAATTAAAAGGCATTAAAGTGTGTGTTTGAATGAGCATTTGCATAATCAATTTTTTGAAAGAAATTGATTTTGCAAAATTGGTTTATGATAAAATTTATTTTAAAGTGAAATAATTTGTTTGTGTTTTTTATTTGAATAGTAGTCAAATTTTGTAAAATTTGAGTTTTTCTTTTGAAGTTATTTCATCTCAATTAAGACTGAATTAATTCTTTAAGGTAAAATCAAATATGTGAATTTATATGACTCAAAGTGACATTAAACATGCACTAATATTGTGTTTGGTTTCGATTCAAGAAGGAAAAACTTGTGTAAAAGGATCACATTAAGCTACGTTGGTTTCTTGTTTAATAACTTTGCATTCAATAAGGGGGGTAAATTGTTCTTGTTAATTGATTTTAAAGTGAAGAAATTAATGTGTGTTTTTATTTTAAAAGCAAACTAATAGTAAAATTTGAGTGTTTTTTTTTTTTAAGTTATTTTAACTCAATCAGTTATAGGCTTACAATTAATTCTTTAAAGTGAGATCAAACATGTGAATTTAAATGACTCAAACATTACAAGGATTAACATTTGGAAGCTATCCATATTAGTTTTTACATTAAGTGTGAATTTGATGCATTTTTTAAGCCAAGGTAATGCAGATCCAAACACTTTATAAAGGGGGGAATGCTTGCCTTGAACATTGCCTACAATTTCAACTTTGACTTTTTTTTTCTCTCTTTTTAAGTTTCATCTAGGTTTAATTGCAAATTTTATCACTCAACTTTCATTATTTGTCAAATTTTACCACCAAGTGTTATTTTTGCGAATTTTACCAACTTTTAAATTTTTGCGTATTTTACAATCGCGTTGAAGGTCTTTTTTTTTTTTTTTACAAAACTAGGTGATTTTGTAAAACTATATACCAACCTAGTTGATTTTGAACACTAACTACCATAGATAGATGATTTTGACATTAGTTGTAATTATAACAGATACAAAAATCTAGAAAAATGACTTTTTACATCCTTTTGTTACCAACTTGATGGTAAAATACACAAATTAAAATTTTGAATGGTAAAATTTGCAAAATGTTGAAAGTTGGATGATAAAATTTGTGAAAAAAATTTCAACAATAAAATCCGCAAAATTATGAAAGTTGGGTGATAAAATTTACGAAAATAAAATTTGAGTGGTAAAATTCACAAAATAATAAAAATTTGGTGGTAAAATTTGTAATTAAGTCTTTCATTTATGTGATGGAAGCGGGTTATTTTTACAATTAACTTGGAAGAGAACCTTCTTGCATGTTTTCCTTCATAGGAAGTACGAAGAGAAATTGTCTTGTAGTCAAATGTTTATTTAATCAGAGGGAAAAACACAAACAGTTTAGTAAATAATGAATTGAGAAAATATTCGTTACAAGCAGCAACAATTCAATATAACAACAAGCAACCTATCTTTAAATGCAATACAAGATTTATAATGAACATGAAACAACCTCTATATTCACAACAATAATGAAATAACTGGTAACATGGAGTCCTATGTTTTTATATAAATACTCTCCGGCTATATATGAATCTACACTCCAACAGCAACCTCATATGATAAAATCTCAGGTGTGGATGAGTTCAAGACCAGTGCACCTTTCTGATCAAGTTCATTTTTGGATTCTAGCTCCATGTCATTTTGGTATTCAGAATTGTTAACTGATGGATCATCGCATTCTTCATTGTTTCCTGTGCCTGCTTTTGCATCTTGGTTGACTTTTGTGTGCTTCACAGAATCCTTTTCAGTTTTTCTGATTGCACTTTCCTGAGACTGCACCTTGGCTTGAGTTTTTCTGATTGGTTTCTTTGAAATCACTTCTTTATTACTATCCTTTGCCTTTGCCTTGGTTGGATCATTCTGTTGCTGCTTTCCATGTGGACTAGAACAAGATTTGTCTTCTGAATTGTTCACAGCAGATCCTTTGTGCCTTCCAAGCTTGGGAGATTTTGGGCGCGTTATCGGTATCTAATGGTAGATATAATACATTAGAAGAGTGAAAATGAAGAGGGCATGTCCCATGAAAGATATACCGAAGAAGAATGAGTAGATTCTCTAGCTAAGAAACATTCCATAACAAGGAATGAGCAATTCTGTTGCCATAAGAAGTTGAACGAAACAAATTTTAGAAGGCATTCATTAACAGCTGTGTGAGCATGTGATGGATAAGTTACCTTCTTCAATTCAACTTTTGGAGGAGGTTCCTTGTAGAAACTTGGCATTGGAGTGGCTTTGAAAGTCATGGTCTTCCTCAATTGCTTGATCTCAGCCTCCTGGTTTTCCTGCCAGAAAATCCGAAGAAAAAAATGGTAAAATAAATAAGGTGATAAGCTGGCAATGAGAACTCAAACCACATGGAACAGAACCTATTGAATTCATTTTGTTGTTTTGTTGGTTTTGATACCTTTGATTTCTCTTGCTGGTTAGTTTTCTCTGCCTCCTTTTCCTGAATTTTCTCTTCTAACTTTGAGAAGAACTGAGGGAAAAGGAGAAAATAGGATTAATATCTGGCACATCCAGTACTAAAATCAATAGGCTGCAAGGTTTCAACAACTACCTCCTTCCTCTTTTCTGCTCGTTCTTCTAATCTGAAGGAAAATCCAGAACCACTGCTCCTCCTACGAGGAGTATGACTTCTGATAACACATAAACAACATTTCATGAACATTTTTGCTAAAGAAAAAAGAAGAATGGCATTTTCATTTTGCAACATATTCAAATCCTAGTGAGATTGACAGACAAGCAAGGACAACACAAATGATCTGAGAGTAATAGTGTATAAATCATACGAAGTTGTAGAATGAGCATCATCTTCCTCTTTATTTGGTTTTTCAGTTTTTGCTGGAATTGAAATCTGATCAACAGGTCTGCAATAAAGTAAAAAGACCACATGGTGGTAATCCATTCAGCAAAAGGATACAGATAATAGAGTAATTTCCTAATTGTATATATAGTTTTCATTACAATTTGAGTACGCCATAGACTGAAATATATTCATAGAGAACAGCATAACTTAGGCACAACATAAAGAAGCATTTAGTAAATCTTGGGAGGTTAGGACTTACAAGGATTCCTGAGATGTAAGGCTCTTGGTAACCGCATTTGCTGGAGTAGATACTCCAGACTGGTAGACAGAATAGAAGTTTTGAACATGGAGATCAATGAAGAAAAGCTATAGAGCTACACAAAAAAGGAGGAACTGAGGGGAAAAAAATAGTTTCTGTACCTCAGAGGTTTTAAGGCTAGTCTTGGATGTCAAAGAAGTCCTCTGGTTAGAATTTCCAGTGTTTGTTTTTGCCTCCTTTGAGTTAACTTTGGAGTTCGTCAGCCTGCTTAAACGGCGAATGGAAGCCTCAGCTTTAGCCCCATTAGCATGCTTAGTTTCTGGCTTCGCGAGAGTTCCATTAGTGCTTTTCTTCATGCCATCTCCTCCAGCTGATTTGGCTGGGAAAGAAAAGCTCTTGGAAAGGTTTGGCCTGTGTGTCTGAGATGAAGTTGTGGGCTTCAAATTGGGTTTGTCTTTGGTGGCAGATTTGTTGTTCTTTGAAGCAACACCACCTTTGCCACCATGTTCCTAACCACGTTTATATGAATTAGTTAGGGTGGAAGATCATTTAATGTGTATTCTAAACTGTAAATGATTGTCAATAGTTTAATTGAAGACACAATTCTGATACATCATATAAGGTACCTTGGCAAGTTTTGAGATTTTACTTGCTGCAGGTTTGGGCCCTTCAACTTTTACAACAGCTTCAGATACCTCATTCTTGGTCTGAATTTCAGCATTACAACTGTTTTCAGCTTCTTTGTTTATTTTCTCCTTGGTTGTTTCCCCAATGACGTGTTTCTCGTCCTCCATAGCGACTCCATTTTCAGATTCCATTGTCCTATAAATAGTCACAAAAAATAAAGTTGAGTTTAGAGATGATTAGTTCTACAAGGTTTCTGAATCAAGTAACTAAAGACAAGAAACATGAATAGAAAATCCAACACAGTATAAAAGGCTTCTAGCCCAAGTCTAACTACAGTTTTCCTGAAACATGTATGGTTTAATTGTTTTTATCTCAGATCAGACTCTTGACACCATTAAATTGCATGATGCGAATCACTGGGCAGAAAATGCATATGCCATTGGATAGTGAATGATGAAATCAATGAAGAATTGTCAAATCTCTTATCCTCCTTTATGTGACATACTCAATTAACTCAATGTAGTTTTGCAGCAAAGTGGCAGCTTATACTCTTGAGAATATGTATTATGCATATGGCATTGCAATCCAATAAAAGCTCACACTCAAATTCATAGATTTTACTAAACAAAATCCAGATCATGCCTATGCTGTAATTTTGATATTTCTTCATGAGTAAGCCATTCTCCGAAATGAAAGTACTATTAAGGACAGATGCAAAAGATTGACTGATCCATCTTAATGTGCATTCTCTGCAAAAATTTCCTTCCATCCCCTTGAATTTTCTAGATACAAATTCTCTATTTTAACAGAAATTAGCACAGGACTTGAATTCATTGCAAATTTTTAATGTTTGACACAAATCTAGACTTAAATTTATCACACCACCCCTTTCTTTACCCCCCCCGGAATTAATTATTCCATAGTAGTTTCAATTAACATTCTACAGTTCTTCTCTCCCCACCTCCTTCACTCAAATCCTCATAATCCAATGCTACAGTTTGTCAATAAAAACAAAAACAAAACAAAGAATGACATTGGATCTTCATCCCCTGCAACACCCTCTCCACAAACTCAACACATGCCCATATAAGATGAACTTGATTTTTATTGAAAATCCACGCAATCCAGCAAAAGAAGCTATGAAGAATCCAAATCAGAATAACAAAAGGACAAAAAATGCATCTTGAAAACAAACACAAATGTGGGAATTCAGAACAAATTCAAAGACTGTGTACCTTGATTTACAAAAGTTGGGATTTTGAGTTTGGCCTTGATTGATAAAAAAGGACACAAACAAAATTCAAAGGCTGAATTGTTCTAAAGATTGGTAGAGTAACAAACAAACAAACAGAACAGAGTTTGAATATGAATTTGTTTATGGTGGTGGTTTGGATTAGAAGCACTAGAAGAACAAGTGGATTTTTAAGTGTGTGTGTGTGTGTGAAAGATGAAACTGAAAGATGGAGTTGGTAACACTCAGGTTTTCATAGAAGATATGCTAAGAGAGATTTGTGGAAAGAAAGCTCAAGTGGGACTAGCTTTCAATGAAGTGGAATAGATAGGAACTGCCACAATGACTCTTCTACCACTCCCTCAACATGTAACTGTCACTGGAATCTTAATATTATTATTATTATTATTTTCTACATGTCTGTGGTATGCTGTTACTTTTTTTAGTTTAATTTTTATGTGTTCTCAATCTAAAAAAGCTTTCAATGTTAATCAATGAGATATCATGATTTATAAGACTTTCTAAGCAATTATTATCGAAATGTTAGTTCAAGTGGCATTGACATCGAATTCCTTAAACAAAATCTCAAGCTTTGTGATGAATAAAAAAAGTGAATAAGAAAAAAGTTCTTACTATAAATAATTAATCATATTTTTCGATGGAGATTAATCATCAATAAATTTAATTAATACTCCGCAACAATATCATAATGACACAAAAAGATAATTATTATAAAAATCGAATAAACTTATCATACTTACATTTTGTATAGGCATTTTAGGAAACTATGTGCGTGGAATCGAAGGTTAGAAAAGCATGCTTACGCTGTTTTTGTTTTTTTTTATTGATGATCTATGTGTTTCTGATATAAGTGATCATTTGGATTATTGTTGTTTTAAAGAAAACAACAATGATATTGTCTGTATATACTTGTATTCCTGGAGAAATATGTGATTAATGTGTTTAGTTAATTAGTCAAGTATTCATCCGAAAGATTATAAATTAATCAATCATTGCGTTATTATATGATTATGAATTATTTGTATCTATCCATGTAGCCTCAAAAAAGAAATTATTTGTATCAATGCTTGAAACTGACTCCGGGAAGAGGGTGCCACTGCCAGCAAAATTTGTTTAAAATAATGTGGGAGAATAAAGAGAAAGAAAAGGAAGTTGCTAAAGGGTGTTTTTACATAATAGAAACAAAGAAAAAAGAAAGAATATCTCATTTGGTCTGTTTTATATTATATTTTGGAGATTTTGGTGTTAGACAAAGATGATTGACTAAATAAATTAATGATTAATTAATAGGATGATTTTGGCTTCTTAGGAATAGTGGAGAAAGATTTATGTTCCTCTCTTTATATATATGTGATGAATTATTTTTGGCTAAGTATAATATATTTAAATCTAATATATAAACAATATTAATTAACATAAGTAATAATAACTTATATTTCTTAATCAAGTAATCAACAGTCTTTGGTGGAGATTAATCATTGTTTTTAGCTGTGAATATTATGTATACATACTATATTCAACAAAAAAAAAATCTAATATATGAAAACAAGGGTTTTAAATTACGATCAGTCACAATTTAGTTACAATCTTTGATGTGGTGAAAAATTATAAAGAAATTACAGATAAATACGATCAGTGCAATCACAATTATAGTTGTGATGTTGTCACAATAACTCTAAAAACTTTAACTTTTCAATCACAATTACAAATTGGGAACCATTTTTTAAAACCTTGATGACAAGCCAATTGTAATTAATCATAACCAAAGTGAACTGACCTCAAACGAAATTTAGTTTTCATGTAAATTAAAATCTAAAGCCTAGCAAATCATACCCACGTGTTTAAGTTGGTTCATTTGATTATGAAGGTTATTCAGAAAGGTAAGTGCATCAACATATGGCCTCATTCAACTTGAACCATGTACCTCCTATGGTAATAATACTTTCAATTACGCAATTCCATTCAAGAAAATACAGAATACAGCATTTTTATATTAAATTTAAGGTCTATTTATACATATATTTTAGCATTTATTAAGTGCACATTTTGTTTTGAGAGTGTCCAAAGTGCACACGAACAAATAATTATTTCTACTTTCAAAAGTAAAATGGATTTTTCTGAATGTGGAACAAGTTGCACCGTGAATTTTAAAGAAAGACAAAAATTACAATTCAATTGGTTGAAATGCTTACAATTTTACAAATATCTGTTACTATGCATTGGAAGGGCAAGAAAGTGAAATGAGCTAGGAAAGAGGAACAGAATGAAAGGAAACACAAGTCACTATTTGAGAACATGGAAATGCAAGGACTAATTGTTGGGGCCAGGGGTGTGTGTCTATTATTGTCATAACTCATGTAAGTCAACAGTGATAGGTGTAAGGATGACAATTGGACTCCTACCTAATGAATATTTGTAAGAAATACTTATGATAAGAAGGAAAATTTTCCATTAAATGAATCTAAATATATGTATTTATTTATAAAAAAAAAAGTTATACTAATGGTAATGGGTATACATATCATACTACTACCCGACTTTTTCTATATTAACATGTTAATTAGTATAATTTTTTTATTCATAGGAATTAAAGACAAATATTAAAAAATTTACAATACTCACACATTTTATTTAATCAATTGAACTATACTTTTTAGTAAAATAAAAATAAAAAGTAATATTACATAAATTACTATAAAAATTACTTAAATCACTATATAATAAAAAAATTGTAAATTAAGCAGTGCAAACACCACACCTACAAATTTATAAATGAGTTATTTTATAAATTTATGTTGGATTAGAATTTATTTATATTATTGTTTGTTACATGATGTTTTTAATTTCTTTATTATGTTAAATTTAAATATAGTTAAATATTTTGTTTGGTATGTTTCATAACTAAGATATGAAATTACATTTCTGTTTAACTAAAACATTGTAATGTACGTGATCATAAGTACCAAAGTTATCTATGAGTATATGGTTTCAAATCAAATTAAATAGATATTCTTCAAAATTTGAGTACTAGTATCTTATCTAAATCTTATTCATTGTTATCCTAAATATGTGCATATTGCCATAATTTTTCATATATATATATATATATATATATCATTATATAAGTTATTTTGAAAATTTTAAGTAATTTCTCTATATATTTAAATTTTGAAAAACATCAAAATATTTAGTATAAAAGTTAGAAATATAGTTTACATTAAAAAATTATTAAAAATACAAACAACTGGAACTTTAGTAAATTCAGTTTATTTGAAAGAAATTATAAATTTGAACTTATATATTTACTAAAAAAATCAGCCGTGTTAACAATAAAAAAGAATAGATAGAATTAATTTGTGTTTGATTCAATTATTACTGCTACATAAATAAAGTTAATTATATGAATTGCTTATTCTTCTGAAAATAACTAATTATATATGTCAACTCATTTATCGATTTGTGCATATATCTTAAGAAAATCTAGAATTTTCATCCTCTCACTCTCAAGTCAGGGTTTGTCTAACAAAAAAGTAACCTTACATATATATATACATCATTGATCATTCCCTTTTCACGTAGGTGTATTTATAACAAATCACCCTTTATATATTATTTTTCTTTTCTTAATTCATCAAATAAGTGAAATAACTATTGTTTTACATCCTATCGTGCATTAGTTAATTTTCAACGGTAAAAAATTCTAACCGTTCTAAACTTTTATTTTATAATAAATTAAAAAATATTAGTGACACTCTCACTAATATTCTTTATTTAATATTAATTTATATTATTAATTAAAATTAATTAAAAATTATCAATTTTAATAAATTACATTTTTACTAAATAATTATCTTTCCTAGTTTAAAAGTGTGACATACTATAATACTGTAATTGATGATTTTCAATCAATTTCATCGTAAAGAAAATATTTAAGATAAGAGTGTGGGAGTGAATGCGTTAAGATTCCTCTAACAACATTATAAATCACAGATTAAAAAACCATGAGCTAGTCCTGAGATTTAAACTGCATTTTTTTTTCTTATTTTAAAACGTTAACTGCAGACAAACAATCCTTGTGGTCTAAAGTCTCTGTCATCAATATATATAAAAAAGAAAATGTCTACCTTCATCATTTTCGTATTTAATATTGGAAAAAAAAATATCGTGACATAAAAAACGATGCTTATAAAGTGCTGTGTTTTTTCGGTTCGAGTGACGTGGCACGACCATGTAACGTGATTGATCGCACGTTAGGCTTAGCACCTGGCGCCAACCATGTGTGAGCTGTCATTAAGTTGATGATCGAACGGTTACTGCGATCTGAAGCGAAAATCCGCGCCGTCCATATCAGTCCAAAATCCAAATCATTCTCCACGTTTTGGTGTGGCCCACGTTTTTTTCTTTGGAATTAAAACGTTTTGTCACCCAACTACGCAAGTGAAAAGGGGACTATTTTATGGTGGTTTTTGCACCATCAGTACCTCTTCACCCAATTCTGGTTTTTACTTCCTAAGTATTTACTTAGGTTAATATTTTTTTTTCTTTTAAAAATTTAGTATTTTTATGGTAAAAAATTATAAGATTAATCTTTGAAAAAATAAAATATCATCTAAAGAATATTTTTTCATACTTGTTCTATTCACATAATTAAAAATCAAACTCTCCAGTACTTATGTTATATCTTACTAGTGTTTATTTTTTTAATTTATGATGACATGTCCCTTCTCCTTTGTCTACGATTTTTCTGTGATATATAAGAGAATGTGATTAGAATCTTTGATTTAATTTATTTGTTTATAAAATATATCATTTATGGAGATGATAGTACTACATTATCATTTTTATACACAATTACATTATCATTTTTAATCCCGGTAATAAAAAAGAAGTCTTTCATTTTTTTTAGTGAGATCATGAAATATTTTTACAAACCCTTAAAATAACTATCAAAGTAATATTTAATTTGAATTTAATCATGCTTATAATTCTTCTTATTTTTTAAAAATATTATATATTATTAAACTTATCTAATGTTCTCTTTTAGATATCTCCTGGTTCTATTAACTATTAAAATTTATGTGAATTTTATTATTTTAACAATAAGAACCACCAATTAAAAAATTTAAATTTATAAATACGTAATTACATTAAATATTTAATTGACAAATTTAATCATTTATAATAATTTTACTTAATTTGAACATAATTATTTCTAAAGATATTTGGGATATTAAAAAAAAAATTCACCATTTTCGCTTGGTGGGACCCAATTGCTATTGAAGTTGGGCATTGTCTTCATTTATGCAACTGATACATAATAATGGAAGGGAGTCCAAATTTCATAAAATATTATAACTTTACATCACATTATTCTTTTATTTAAATACTATTATATCTAACGGTCACAAAAAATCACCACCGCCTGGAGTCTAACGGAGAGAAATGTACTTTTCATTTTATCATTTCTTTTTTGTCGAGTAGTGTGTGCATGATTGAGGGGTGAATTATTATTATTATTATTGTATTGGTAATAAAATTTGAGAAAATTAGTATTATTTAAATACATTGACTGTGTAAATTCTTTTAAATTGTTGTGCAATAATTATTAATATTACGTTAGTCTAATTAAAATTGAGCTTTGATAATTTAAACAATATTTTAAAAATTCAAATTTTCAAAATGAAAAAATGTTTTATAGGTATGACTCCATTAAAAATGATCAGTTATATTTTAGTATAAATTAATTATTAATAAAATTATAAATATTTTATATTTATAATATGATAACCTAAAAATATTGTTCAATGGTAAAATTGACAACTTTTATAACAACTTAAAAGTCATATTTAAGCTTATTTGTAACAATTGTTTGATAGTGTAAAATCGTTACACAAACGAAAGTTAATCTCTTTTATTTATTAGGTCCATATTTAAAAAACATTTTGAAAAGTGTTTTTGAACTTTTATCTATTAGATTATTGAACTTATATTATTCTTTTATTTAAAATATTTATTGAACATAAATTTTTTTACCTCGAAAACCTCACTTCCAAACTTATCCTATTTGTTTTTCCTTTCCTTTCTACATTTTAAAATTAATTAAGCACCCAATTCCTTAGCTAATGAATAGTGATTTTTATATTTCTTCTAAAAAGGAATTATGATTATATTAGTTGCTTGCTTTTTGTTTTCTTGTTCTTTTTATATTTTTGGAACATTTTCTTGTTTTATATATATATATATATATATATATATATATATATATAATTGTTGATGTGGATTTTGTGGATGATACGTTGCATTGGAAAGCAAGGCTGGCTGAGATGCATGTGTTGAAGCTTCCAATTAAGTGAATGTGTTATTCATTACACAGAGCGTGAGTTGCACGCGCAAACATCCCTATACGGTTTGCATGCCTCAACAAAGTGTAGTGTAGGTGGACCACACCATTCATGGAGTTTCTCTATAATATCTGCAGCACTCACACATGCCATTGGACACGTAACTAATGCTTCTTGCACTCTTGACAATGGAATGTCACACAATTATTTGATGCATGCATGTGCATGTAATCGGATTTTACAATTGTATTATTCCTATTGTTGTCTTGAATTTGATTTTCCTAAGGATGCGTGTGATGTTATTTGTTATTGTTTGTGTTTGAAATTAGGTTTAATTGGTTTTTTACTGTCCTTATTTATTTACTTAGGTTTAATGTCATTTTTTTCCATTAAATTTCATTTTGATATATTAAGTCTTAAAAAGTTTCATATTGGTACTTTATGTTTTGTGACGATCATGTTTTGATCCTTTTCATTTAAAAATTTAACAGAGTTGTGTGACTTGTCCGTTACTTGCTGAATGAAATAGTGATGTGACAAGTTTATTAAAATGACTTAGTTTGAATCTTGTTTTTTTTTCCCCAACAATTGCAAAATAAGAAACCCATTGAAAGGATCATTGCCATTGTAACATGAAGGGAAAAAGAGAGGGAAATCAAGATGTCATTTCACTTTCAGAGGGAAAACCAATGGACGTTGTCAATTACCATATTGTCGTCGGCGTTGTCTTTTTTTTGGTTGTTGTCGTCGACAAAAGTACTTTGTTCTTGTTTTGTTGTTATTTTTGTTTTTATAGTGATACTGAATTCTTTGGGTGCGTAATACGTAATGATTTCTTTATTATTTTTTGGTTGTCGCTAAGATTTTGTTTTAGAGTGTGTGTGGGGATGTTGAAGCAACTAGATTATTCCAAAGAAATTATGTTATGGAATCATTGTGGTTGAGATCGATTACTTGAATGTTGATTTAAAAGAATTTCTTGATGATAAATTAAGGTGCTCTAGAGATGTTGTAAATTACATTTAGGTAGGGAATTATTCACCTTTATGTTGAGCATCTTGTGGCAGACGTTGAGGTTCTCAATTGTGTTTTTTGCTATTTTAATATTTAATTATGATCAATATATTAACTTCACATGTAGAAATATTGATGAGATAGTGCCGTAGAGTGTTACCTATTTATGATGATGTAGAAATATGATAGAATATTTGGGTTGAATTAATCTGAATAGGTTAAAATTCTACATAAATATCTCATGGTTGATTCAATTGTGCTTACAACACACTCTAAAAGCACCAATCCCCTATCAACTCTAATCAGGCATCTACAATTAAATTTTCATAACGACAATTAAACGAGAGAATCCAATTGAAAAATAAATAAAAGAGTAGGCGACCCAATTAAAAAAGTTCATAAATCTAATTAAAAATCTTCAAATATAGAGACCCGTAAAATAATTAAATCTTTATTCTAATACCTTTTAATATTAATTATCTTAACACAAATTATAGTATTTTATAATATATACATAATATATATTATTATATATTTTTTGTATTTGAGGAGTAAAATATCTCATAATTTATTATATACAGGTTTTTTTTCTAGATAAGTGTTAATTGTTAGTTGGTTAGTTTTATTAATAAGAAAAATTTGAATCCACCACTTCTCCCTCACACTTCTTCCTTTAAATAGCCAATAACTTTCTGCTATATTAATTTTACATTTTAACAAATCAAGGGACTCTTATGAATAATGCTGGTTATACTGGATTACATAATTTTAGTGTAAATAATGCCCACTCTAAATACAATAACATTGATGATGATGATCATGTTCAATCCAGTTCATTGTTTACTGATGAAAAAAATCCAGTTCATTGTTCATATTATATCATATGACGTATATATAATTAATTGTTCTTTAATTTGGGGGTCGAATCCTATTAAGACGTGGATTCAATTCTATTTTTTGGCTGTTTAAAGTGAGTTATAAATATTGAGTGTCGTGGTATATCGTGCGTATGGTTGTATATTATTTGTATAATGGTAGTGATAGTTTGAGTATATAATTAACACATGTATATTATAAAGTTCTTGTATATATAATACCTATATTTAGGAAGATTTTAAGAAAATATTAAATACATGCAAATTGAAATTTAAGAATATGGTAAGGTTTGACTATAAAATTCTCTTTCTTTTTAGTATAAATTCTTTTAATTAGCCTTTGCAATATTTTTTAGTCTTGTTTTCCTTTCATTTAAGAAATTTAATTTAATTTCATACAGTTTCTCTGATATTATGCATGTTTGGCCTAATTTCTATTTAGGTTCAGAAAAGATTAGGTCAAATATCAAGTGTAATTTTCTTCTTCTTAAAGTTAGCTAGTCATAGCAATGAAAAAATTATTTGGTTTATAATGTATAGTCGAAAGATCAAACTATGGCTTCGTAGTGTTTTTCATAGGTAAATCCATGCTTTCTTCACCCTTTTCAAATTTTGCCTTTTGAATTTTCTAAGTGATCCTTCTTATCATGTAAATTACATACCTCCTAAATAAATTTACAGGACACGAGATCTTAATTATTATAATATGTTGAATAGTAAAGGTGAAAACTCACCACTTAGAGAAAGAAAGAAAATGAAATAAAAATGACCATACGAGGAAGACAGCTGTTATATATTAAGAAGATACTTTTTCAGTCTTTTCTTAATTAATTTATTAAATTTATTGATGAGTAAATTTTTATATCTACTGATCGATCGATATCCCACTATAACTATATATTTTGGATTCACTCTTTATTAATAAGGTCAATATAATTTTTTACCTAATATTCTTTTTTATGTATAATTTTACAAAATATTATACATTTAAAAGTATGTAATATACTACCATTTCGTTTACAAGAAAGGTAAAACGATAGTTTTGATTAATTAGGTAAATAATTTACCTTGATAGCTCGCCATAAAAGTAACAACGTACTTTAAAAAAAGTAACAAGGGTAGATTAGATAGCATTCTCACTAATTGTGATTACATTATGAAGTTGAGCTTGACCAAGTGATGGATGATACTCACCAATCAATTAAATCTTTTAAGACAAAATTGAGGCATCAACACTTCTAGCTAATCCGTTGATTAGATACCCCACATAATTAAATATCTTAATTAATTGGCCAACCAATCCAACTTTTTTGCGTGCACAGGGGGACGTTATTGACAAATAAGTAGTGTTCAATGATTGTTTTACAATGCTCTTAAAAAATAGTATTAATATTTTTTTTATTGTAAAAAATAGTATTAATATTATTCTGTAAAAAAAATAGTATTATTTTAGAATGGAACTGAAATGTGAGCTCAATTTTATGTTTGGAATTACCAATAAATTATGGTTAGATAGTTAAATTCTTTAAGTATATTATTAAGGGTTTGATTCCTAGTCATTCAAATTTAAAAAAAAAATGTTTGGAGAAACAATATTTACTTCAATAATTTTTACGTCTCAAAATAATTAGTCTTTGACTATTACTTTGGAGGATATTCTTAGTGTGAAAAAAAAAATGTTTGGAATTCGTTTTAAAAACAGAACAAAACTAACCATTACAAAAGGTGGAACTGAAGAGAATAGAATGCATGTTAATCCAATTACGTGTGCGTGCGCATGCATATGTGTGTGTTGTGTGTTGGCATTTTGTTCGAGCAAATTAAGTTAACAAGTTAAATTACATAATATGTGAACTTGAAGTGAAACAAATTCAAGTTGAAAATATAGTTTACATCAAATTTAACTATTAATTAAAATAGTTTCAATTGGGTTAAAATTAACTTAAATAAAGCCCATTTTGTAGTAGCGTGGACCAGCCCATCAACTTGTTTTTTTCTAAGAAAAAGCTTAGGTAAAATACAATATAAAATTAGTGTATGACTTCAGATTTCCATTTCATTTTAGTATGGAAGTTATTTGTGCCTACGATTAAAAGAAAAGGTTAGAAGATGATTAATAAAGATATATGTGTTTCTTTGAGCTATTGTTAATATTGGGGATAAAGTAGTTGAAGAGTTTGATTAGTTAATAATGCAATTAAAAATACTAAGTAGATAGGTGAAAGGAATTAGAAACTCTATTTTCTTGGTTTTCTTTTCTTTTTTTTTTCTTTTTAGAATTATTTATTTATTTTGAGGACTAGCTAGCTTGCAAACTAGCCCACCCATAAACAAGGCAAGTTAAAATGTTCAAGCCGTATGTATTTTGATGAGTTGATGGTGAGGTGGGGTTGGTTGATTCCTTTATTCACCCCTACTTCAATAGATATACAATTTGTTATAAGTTATGAATCATATAGTGTTCTAAATCCTAATGTAAATCAAATTTAGTTTTTACATTAGCTACCATAATAAGGTTTTATTATCACAATCATTGATTTATTAGTTGGAGCAATTTAGATGGTTAAGTAGAGGAAACAGTGTCGTTGTTAGTACAAAAGTCTATATATGTTTATTTCAATTTAGACTTGTGTTTTCATTTATTTCATTTGAACCTTATCATATGTAATTAAATTCTTTTATGTACATTAGATCAGTGGGTTCAATTATCAATTATGAATAAAAAAAATCAATGGGTTCAATTGAACGCATATGATCAGTCAAGGTTTTTCATGAAGGAAAAAGAGAAAAAAAAAATTCAACCGAACCAAGTTTGACTCCAAAGTCCAAATTACTTGTGTAAGAGTTTCTAGTTAATTTTGCACAACAGTATATCGTATCCCTCTTTTTCTTAATACATTACTGTTATATGGTTATAGAAAATGACATGAAGCAAATCCAAACAAAACAAAAGACAACGATAATTTGGATGGCAACATATAGCTATTATCCCTATATAGAACCTACAAGTTTAGATCCCAAATGGATGATATTGACCACAGTTCAATGTTGGTTCCATTGTCTTCATCATAGAATTAGGCTTGCGGATTATTGAATGTAAACCCCTGCCCCATTTTTCTTTAGATAATGCAGCAATTGAAAGTTGTCACTTGCTGTCATGTGAAGAATCAAATTATTTTTATGTATATTTTTTATAATATATTTACATAACTTTTTTTAGAGCTTAATTTCTTTTCAACATTAGTGTAAATTATTAAGTTTAATGGTTATGTCCCTACTCTCAGTCAACCAATAAAAAACTACCATTCACACACACACACACATATATATATATATTACAAATAGCTATTATAAAAAATAATTAATTAATTATATATAATTGTTTGTGATTGAATATTTTATATCGAGTTAGTTAGTGTATAAGTTATTTTCTCAAAAAAAATAAAAATAAAACTACCAACTAATTTTAAAAAATATTATTGATATAATTTTTAAAATAATTATTATAAATTAACAAATTATACATGTCAAATTTTTATTACATAATAATATATTACACAATGCTACATGCACTGTAGTGTGTTTAGATTGACGATAAAAAAACTGAAAATCACTATAATATCATGAAAAACTTGAAACAATTCTAGATTGCATTGCCTTTAACATAAAAAATTTGAATTGATTCGCACTAAAGTGAATTCAAGCTAAACATGTTATATCACACACATATATATATAGAGAGAGAGAGAGAGTGTGGGCTTACTGTATTTTTTTTATAAAGTAGTATGGACTTAATTAATCTAACACCTTGTGAAAATAACTTATAAAATTTATCCTTCTGATAATATTAGTTAGGGAGTTGTTATTAGTTTCAATGATATTGTTAATGGTCCTTATTAAGAGATTGATACTTTTTTATTTCAAAATTATCCTTATGATAATATGATGATTCCGTTGAATAAAATATATAATGGAACCATGATTTTATTTCAAAACCAATTTTGCACCCCCCCTAATCACAACATTATTGCAATTCTATTGCATACATGTTACGGAATCACGATTCTGTTGTATTTTTTTGTCCTAGACATTATAACGAAATTACGATTTCATTGCTATTTTTTTGACACTACCTTAACACAACAAAATCGAGATTTCATTGTTTAAGTTCTCCACATCACAACGAAATCATGATTTCTTTATGATAAGTCCTTTTTTTAGGGTTTTGGACACCACAACGTAATTATGATTGTGTTGTGTGCTTTTTTATGTTTAACTTTTTTTATCATAACGAAATCATGATTCTGTTGTTATTTTTTTGACACTTCCTTAACACAATGGAATCGAGATTTCATTGTTTAAGTTTTTCACATCACAATGGAATTATGATTTCATTGTGATAAAAAAAAAAGTTAAACAATGAATAATTTTTTATTCCATTATGATAAAAAAACACAAACACAATCAATATTCCGTTGTGGTGTCCAAAACCCTAAAAAAAAGTAGTAACATAATCAATATTCCGTTATAGATTTTCTTTAGAATGGAATTGCAATCCCATTAATTTTTTTAATCAATAAAAAAACTGGTGGATGAAGGAGATGGGAAGGTTGGGGAAGGGAAGGGTTGTTGTTGTTGGTTGAGAAAGGAGAAAAGGAAGAGGAAGAGTGCCAGGAAGGTGGGGAGAGGGGAAGAGGGAAGAGAGAGGAGTGACAACATTTTGAATAGAGTGCAAAATTGGGATTTCACCCCTTGATAGGGACCAATAGTAGTTCCATGAAATTATGTATCATTAGTTTTGGCCCTCGGAGGCTCAAATACAAAATCAACTTGTTCATTTATGTTACTTTTTGTGGACCTTCAACGTTTTGCCTTTCTTAGATATGGGAAAGACAATTTTGGTTTGGGAAGTGACGTTTAGACTGACCATTAAAAAGATATTACATTTCATTTTAATCCATATTGTTTTTTTTTAATTTTATATCTCTCTTAATTGTGAAAACAAATATTTTTTTCTATTGAAAATAACGAATTTTTATCTTTATATATAATTATAAATGAATTATTGAAGTTAATTTTATTCAGATTTAATCTTAATTATTTATGTATGATTATATGATAAAATGTTATTATATTTTTCTCATGAATCATGATACACATTGAGACTCAATATGTTATTTTGTGGATAAAAAACATACAAAGGAAAGATAGTTTCAATACTTTTTATTGTTTAAGTTTCTTATTGGATTTGGTACAAATAATGAGATTATATGATGATAATGATTGAATCAATAAAAAAATATAACATATATAAATTATTAAGAGGTTAAAGAATACGTTTGAAATTTTATGCCACTGTAAGTTAAGCTATAATTGTGGTTAAATTCTCCAAGTTTCTATGACTGCTCCACATATTCAATTTTTAATTGACGGCCGATTAAGTTATATTATTGTTTTTTTATCGGTTGGACTGTAGGAGTAGGAATTAAACATAGAGAGTTTATAATACTTATACACTATTCAATTAACATAGAGAGTTTCTAATACTTACACACTATTCAGTTAATTGAGTTAAATTTCCTTAATTAATTATACTATTGTATGTTAGAAGGGTAAATGCTCATCAATCTCTCATCAATTTTAGAAGCTAATAACATGAATATATACCTTTTTTATATACTTCCAAAATAATGCATTTGTCATGAATGAGGTTTTGATTGAATTAATTGAGTAGAGTGTGTGAATTGTTGTAAATTTTTAATACTTTTTGATTTTTATGGATAAAAAATGTATTTTTCTGTCAAAATAAAGTATTTACTTGTCAAGATTTATTATGAGTTTTATTATATAATACTTCCTCCAATCTTGATAACTATAAGCAAAAAAAAAATTATACTTATTAAATAAATTAATTAACTTCATTAAATTGTATCATTCATAATTAAAAAATAAACTATTTTTTCTCCTTAAATTATCCTTCAATTGAACTTGATATTAAGTATAAAAAAAAATCTTTAGCTAATGAAGAATGTTTTAAAGATAATCTCATTAATTAAAAATAATTAGTTGAGATTTATTTGTATTTATCTTCAGTGGTAGATCTTAAATTGGGATCTTAGACCATTTTTTAGTGGATCATATAGTATCACATAAGATTAAAGATATCTTAAGATCTCTCTATTTTTTTCCTTTAATGGTAGATCTCATTTTGAGATCTTAGGAAGAGAGAAAGAGAGAGAAAATTTATTCTTTTTTGAACAATGTACAGATATTAAGGGATCTTGTACAAGAACTCGTTCTCCATGTTGGAGATCTCTCAACTTCCTTTAGTGGGAGATCTAGTGAAGATCATATCTTGAGCTCAAGATCTTTGCTTAAGATTTAGCACTAAAGATGCTATACTTATATTTAAAAGTCGACAGAATATTTTTTTTCCTAAAATTTTTTATAATATGGTATTTATATACAGAGTCATGAACAAGTCAAGGCCATTGCCTTAGGCCTCATATAGTTGTGTACATTCACTTATAGTTGTGAAACTCGGTCTAGTCATTGATCCGGTTGAGGTAGTGGGTCAATGATCCAATTAGCTCATTATATATTGCAAATTATATATGTATCTATTATATATAAGTATATAACTAACATTACTTAAGTAAAAAAAGTTCACCCATACTCTAAAATCCAAATTAAAAAAAAAATCCAATTTTTTTTAAAAATCGATCGGGTCGGACCGGTTCAATTGAGATCTAGTGACTAACCCGGTCAGGTTTGATCGGATCAACTGCGTAACCAGTCTAAAAGCAAAATCAACCTGATTAGACCATCAGGTCTCAGTCCGATCGACTAATCCATACCGGATTTGATAACAATGCATTCACTTGTTATTATATGTCATTGATAGTTACGCTATCATGCAAATTGAATTATGCAGCAGCACTATCTAATTTTAGGTTATAAGTTGATGACCATCATAATTGATAATAGGATTTGCAAAACTGACAAAATTATCTACAATTTGAAAATTAAATTTATTGCTAATTAATAGAGAAAACCCCTCTTAGTGTCACGCGTGACAACCTTATTAACATGCTTAAAATATATGTGAATAGTCTGTTAGAAGTAAAACTTATGAAAAAAATAGATTGTTTTAATGATCAATTTATTTTTTTTAGAAATACAGTTATATATATATATAATATCAACATCAACAATATCTTTAATCTAAGTTAATCGGTGGTAGATAAATTCAATGATAATCGAAAATAAGACAAATAAAAAGAAAAGAAAAGAGAAGAAAAATGAAAAATAAAACAAAAGAAAAAAAATAAACTAAAATATATCATTTTTTAGCTTTCTTACTTTTCTTTCTTTGTCTCATTATCATTGTTTTGAAGACTTGAAGTGAGTTATCAAAATGAATAATTGATATCAAATTGTTACAATATAGTATATAACATTAGATTTGTTTTTAAAAATTGCTTTAGGCCCCAAACTTTTTAGACACGACTCTTTCTGTATATTATAATTTTAATTGTGTGTAGCATTCTGAAAGTATATAAGAGTTTACCAATAAGGCAATAACTTAAAACTCTGTCAGGAATAAAATGACCGTGATATTTCTTAAATTAGGTATGTCATGATAACACTTTGAACTCCATGTGTACTATAAAAGCATGACAAATACCCATTGAAAAGCCCTCTTTACCAACTCCATAGTCAAGTCATCTCATGTTAATTGTTAAACTTGAATTTCTTTTTACACTCCAGAAAGATGCATGTAGTGCTCTCAAATAAATGTTAGTCTAACTGACCCTAAGAGAACACATTAATATCAGAATTTGAAAAATAAACCAACCCTGTTGGCAAAACAATGTTTTTTTTATCCATAATGTACATACACGTAAAAGCCACGTAACCCCATTGCCCAGAGGCTCCATGCTATGTGCAGGTAAGGGGGAGGGATATTGTACGCAACCTTACCCTTGCATATGCAAAGAGACTATTTCTGGATTTGAACCCATGACCAACAGATCACCAAGACACAACTTTACCGCTGTGCCAGGGCTCGCCCTCCATGAGATGCCAAAATCCATGAAGCATGCCTATCAACATTTTGTGGAATACGAGTCATTTAAGTTCCTCTCAAGAGACTAAGTACATCAAACCGTGGAGAAAATGCTAATTTATTTACCAAAAAATGGGAAACAAGGGAAATTGATCCACTATTTGTTAATTAACATACAGGTAGTGCTTCCCTAAATCCAACTCTAAAACTAGTGCTACCCTTTCGAACCCTCTTACCCAAATCTGCATTGCCTTTCAGCATCATAGCAACAAATTCATTGTAGTCTATTCGTCCATCCTGAGAAGGCATTACATAAGCATAACAAAGTCATTAAAAGAAGAATGGAACTTGAAATTTCATCATGGCATAAAATTATTTTAATATCAATCTAAAAATTGTATTATAGCCACCTAGTACTTTCCATAAGAAGTAAAATTAATATATTCAATACAGTTGAGAAATTATGATGAAGATGTTAATTTACTTATCCTTCTAATGGTAGTACTCCATAATTATGTGATCAAATGGAGGAAAGCTAGACCAATGTCAATTTGCTCATTTCATTTTCTTCTTTCATTCATTATGTGACAATCAATAAATTATATTACTATTAAATATATGTATATACTCACATTATCTTGATCAGCTTCTCGGATCATTTCCTCCAAGCGAACATCTCCAACGCCAAATTCTTCACAAGCTTGTTGAAGCTCATCTTGAGTGATGTAGCCACTTCCATCTTTATCAAAATAAGCAAAAGCCGCAACTAAATGATCTTCTCTTTCAACCTTGTTTAGATGCAATGTTGCAGCTATGAATTCTCCATACTCAATTGTGCCACTGTTATCAACATCTGCCTGTAATCCAAAACAAAATTGGGTTCCATGGATCAAAATAATATACCACTAGAAAATGATAACTTAGCTTTCCTATTTTATGATGTACTGTTTTATTATACCAAAATGTTTTCTTAAATGATACTTAGAACACTCCTCTTCAAGCTTGATCATAAAGAGTGAAATAGTAGTAAACAATAAGTTGCTCCCGTAAGAGAGAAATACAAAACAATCTTTGGAGGTTTCCTCTTAACACACTATTATTATGTGAAATCCTACTATCCTAGGCTAGCCCCACTAAATGGAAGACAGAGAAAATGTATGTTTTCATGAAATTGAGGAATAAAGAAGATGATTCTGAATACTTACTGATTGCATAAGGTCGTAAATTTCAGATTCATTGAGATTAGCACCAAACTTTTTCAGTCCAACCTTGAGTTCTTCAAAAGTAATTTGACCACTGTTATCTGTGTCTATCATCTTAAACATTTCTTTCAACCCAGCAATTTCTTCTTCAGAGAGATTTTGTGCTATAACCTGCAGAGAACAACAATAAATTAGCAAAATTAGACAATCTAAGCAGAAATTTTCCAATGTTGAGCACCAAAATCTAGCAACAAGAAGTTGGCATATTCAACATTGCAAATAATATTAAAAATTGCACAACCTATAGTTATCAATCCCTAAAGAGAAGAAAAATAGATATTCTCATGAAAGTGGATTATAGAAATAGTAAATAACTTACTCTTAGAGCCATTTTCTTGAGTTTGTTCATTGCATAAAACTGCTTCAGGCGACTCAAAACTGCAGAATCAAGAGGCTTGTCTGGAGCAGCTCCATCAACTTGAATCCAGGGGTGACCTGCAAAAAAAAAAAAAAAAAACAGAACATCTTCATTAACAATGTAATGGAATTCCTCAAGTTTAACAATGTTATGATAATGTGTATTCACAAGTTGTGACAATACAATGCTTAACCTTTCATCCAAAGATGCAATATACCCCATCAGTTTGTTGGATAAAACTAAAATATTTAAAAAAACTAATGTTTAACCATTGTCCGGAGGCTTCACGCTGTGTGCAAGTAAGGGAGAGGGATATTGTACGCAGCCTTACCCTTGCATATGCAAAGAGGCTGTTTCCGAATTTGAACCTATGACCATCAAGTCATCAAGACACAACTTTACCTTTGTGTCAAGGCTCGCCCTCATAAAACTAAAATATTTAACATATGAAAAACTGAATGAGTAACTTTTTAAAAATATTTTCATTATAAGTGCTGTGCTGCAGGTGTATTAAAGAAAACTGTTGTCATCTAAGAAAATAAATAAGGTTTTGCTGAGGAAAAAATACAATCACATGCCAAATGTGGTATGAGACTAATAACTTTTGTTTCACTGACATCTAACAAGGACATAGAATAGAATCTTACGAAGAACTTCATAAGCTGTTATCCTTTTAGTAGGATCTCTGACAAGCATCTTCCTAACCAAGTCTTTTGCACTTTCAGATATAGCAGGCCAAGGATCCAATGAGAAATCAAGTTCGGAATGCAAAATCGCCTCAAATATGTCTTGCTCCGATTCTATTACCAAGGAACAGAATAAATATTAAAATGTTAAACCAGGAAGCATTCAAAGGAAAAAAGAGGTTTTTCATTTTCATGCATTGCCATTGTACTTTTACATTGTCAACAATTGGAAATCTTTTCAGGCATGACTTTTAAAATAATTATTATAAATGTTAACAAACTTAATAGATATGACAATCTGTAATTTGATGAAAATGTAACAACCTTTATATTATCAATGCATTCAAATAAAATTCAATAAAAAATAAACCAAAATGATTGGATTATAATGTGCTAGCTATGTTAAGAACTATTACCTCCCCAAAATGGAGGCACCCCACTTAAGAGAATGTAGATTATGACACCAGCACTCCATACATCTGCTTCGGGGCCATAACGCTTACGTAGAACTTCAGGTGCTACATAATAAGGACTTCCTACTACATCACCAAAAATTTCACCTGCAAATATTAGTGACAAAAGTTAGGGGCGATCATATGAGTAGAACAATGCAGAAACTTTATGC
Organism: Glycine tomentella; assembly: GCA_007407185.1. NCBI lineage: Eukaryota > Viridiplantae > Streptophyta > Magnoliopsida > Fabales > Fabaceae > Glycine > Glycine tomentella. The sequence goes on along the minus strand of PYAF01000988.1, from coordinate 940,959 downwards.
AATGTCAAATTAGTTTAGTGGGGAACTAAGATAGCAGGATGCAAAATAAACAAAGCCTCATAACCAATGCACAAACAAGTACTTATGTTCACAAAAATGACTTTTTCTCTAGAATTTAATGATCATGTAATAACAGTGTAAAACACTTTTATACATTGTCATCCAATCATAATTCGTCATTAATATAACTTTTAAAATAATTATCATAAAAATCAACAAACTTATCATATACGGTGAGTTGTGATTGGATGACGGTATAAAATATTTTACAATGTTAATGTATAATTCTTTTGCTAACCCAAAACAGTGCATTGTTCTTCACATTTTATTACACAGATCAACACAACATTGCTTAGCATAAATTGAACTTAGAATTTCACATAATGGCAGAGTTCATTTCTCATTATTTCCCCTTTAGAAATTTTTTGCATATTTGAAAGTACTTGTTTATTATAAAAAGTCAAGTAATTACATTTGGTTTCAGTTTTTATTATATTTTTTTTTTCAAAAGAAAACCCCAGGAAAGCAAGACAATTATATGTTACTGCAAAAAATGTGATACACACCATTGGTTTGCATACTAGGTACATTATGAAAATGATTTCTCCACAAGCAAAAAAATATAGTTAATCAATCGCCAAAGCATAAAGGTGGAAAGATCATATTAATCCCCAAGAGCCCAATTAGTAGAACACGCACATAAGCATTTCCCACATCCTAGTGATTCTCTATGATCACTACATCATTGTTAATATCATCACACTAAAAAGAGCCTAATTACTGTCAAAGAAGAATATTAAGTTCCACAGCACAAGGCACACTGTACACCTAATGGATATTAATCAAAAGCAATGGCCCACAAAAATTGGAAATTTAAGGGATTTGGTACTAACTACTGAGAAACTCTTTTTGCCTCTCTTTTCTTTGGTGTACCAAACTCATTCAACTATTGGCTCAAAAAAACAACTGTATCAAAACCTTTAGATTTCTTTGGATACCATAACAACTCTCTTGATAATAAAAACCAAAAGCAAACTACTGAAGATATATGTTAATTGCACAAGTGGAAGAAACAATGAAACATTTTGACAAACCTGGTTTGAAAAAAGTAGATAGTCCAAAATCTATTGCCTTAAGAGGGGATTCTTCTTGCTGATTAACAAAGAGAAAATTCTCAGGCTTGAGATCCCTATGCATGACTCCAAGGGAGTGGCAAGACTCAATGACACCAACTATAGTCCTTGCAAGCTTAGCAGCCTTTCTCTCAGTGTAATGTCCTCTTTCGACAATCCTATCAAAAAGCTCACCCCCTGCACATAACTCCATAACAACATGAACCGCCACAGCGTCCTCAAAAGCCTCCTTGATGGAGATCACATTAGGACTCCCTGCCAAGTGGTGCATTATCTGAATCTCCCTCCTCACATCCTCCACATCCTCATCAGTCAAAAGCTTCCTCTTCAGTATTGACTTGCAAGCATACTCTTTCCCATTGATCTTCTCCACACAAAGGAAAGTGGTTCCAAATTGGCCTTGTCCTAGTTTCGGTCCCAAATTGTAAAACTCCTTAAGGTTACCGGTTTTCCTTAGCAAAACAGAATCTGTTTTGAGGCCTGCACTTGCTAGCCTCTTCATATTGTGTGGCCTCTTTGGTTTTGCTGCCTGCTGCTGCTGCTCCTTTGTTGTTGTTGGTTCCGAAGCCGATTTAGTCTCTTTGGATTCATGAGGAGGCTTCACATCCTCCCTCTCGATTTTCACCATCTCTGGAGGCTTGTTTTGAACAGTTTCCGTGGCTTTGGTTCTCTTTTTGTTGCCACTTTTGTGTGCATGAGAAGAAGCATCCTTCTTGTGTCCGCGTGACCACCAGAATGAACTTGAATTAGAACAGCCATTTGTTACGTCTTTAGAAGAAGAAGTTCTCGATCCAACACAGTTGTTTCCCATTTGACACTAGATACTACTTGTTCCAAGCATCTAATATATCAAATAAATAAAAAAACCATTTCATTTTTCACCTCCAAGAAGAAAAAAACGGCAAAATTTAGATACACTTTCGTAGGCGTTTCTATGCTATTCTCTAATCAGAATTGGAGTTTCACCTGGATCACTTATGTTGACCTTTGATACAAATCTTCATTACGTAAATTATGGAGGTGAAACTCTAATTCTGATGCAAGAACCACAACACCTAAGTTTTGTCCTAAGGAAAGAAAATAAAAATGCATGTTGTGATACCTTATCAACTCGATGGTGCAATGCAATTGAAGCCGGAATGCACGTTGAAGGAGAAAGGTTTTGTTTTTGCCACATGGTATGAGCCATGTATTATATGCAAGCGTGCTGAGACAAGGGCATCAAAGATGGGAAGGAAATGAAAAAAGAAACAAAAAAAAGAAGCCTTTTAAAGATTTTTGAAGCACGAAAATAACCACCATTAATGGCTGGAACAAATTAAACCTTTTATGGTACCAGCTTCAAGGAATACGTTAAGGGTGAAAAAATGATGAAAGGAGAAAAATGCACGTAAATGGAGAAAGGGTTTTGATTTTTGAAGACAAATGGGAGGGTGAAAATGAGAGCTTAACGTGGAATGAAGAAGGAAAGAGGAGGAAAAGAGAAACACAAAACGTTATAGCGGTTTTTTTCTTCTCTTTCTGTTAGAGAGAATGAAACAACAAAAATATGGAGAAAACGCGTTGTTGGTAATCGGAGGGCTGAGAAGGATGGGACAATTTGATTGGACGGTTCAGATTTGACAGCTTTTCATAATATGGTTGTCACGTTTACATGCAAATTGCAAACTTTGCAATATCTCTATCGATCTGTCTCCAGAACGTGGTCAACCGCCGGCTGCCGGCAGCATGCCTTCGCCGGTGATCATTTTCTTAATTATTCTCTTTTGATGTGTTAGGAATTTTTTAAAAAAAAATATTCAATATAAATAGATAAATGGTTTGTGTTGGGATTATTAGCAAAATGGATTTAGCCGAAGACAATGCGATTTGGTGTCTTCCAATATGCACCACACATTAATGAATGCCAAATTAATAATCGTGAATATATGCTTATTAACGTTGAAGTGTTTTTTTTTTTAATGCATTAACTTTGAAGTTATTATTAACTATATCCAATTCTCATTTAATCAAAGGTCTCAGGTTCCAAACACATAATTGTTAATGCATTGCTTTTTTTAATTTTTGAAAAAATCAAAATAAAAATTTACCATTATCAAATAATTAATAAAAAATAAAATATAATATGAAACGTCTTTTTTTTATAAAAATAATTTCTTATTTACTATATAAGAATAAGTTAACAAGACTTTTACAATTAAGAAGTGAATTATTGAAATAAATTGTGTGAATTAACTATTAAAATGGCATGATGTCTAAATTAACGAAATGGATATATAGAAAATTTTGGATTAAGAACTAGATAAACTGAGTTTACCTAAACTTAAATAAAAAATAATAAATAAACTGTGATGTAGTTGATATATAGAGAGAAAAAATTGTATAGTGCATTGAGTAAAAATAAAATAAAAGAGGTCATTTTTAAAATAGGCTTTATTTTCTTTTTTACCAGAAAAATGGTTTTAGTTCACGTGCCATTTAATAACAGATTTGCTATTAAACATGTTTTGACGATCGTTGCAGAGTACACCGTAAAGCCCCGTCTTAAAAGGTTAATGGTTTTCTCTACAATCTTAAAAGTTTGTGACTAAGTATCATTTTTGTTTATGCAATTGAAGTGATGATCAATTAATTAGTTGTTTAGTGAGTGACAACAATATTTTCAAGTTCCCCATGAGACCATTAAGCAAGCTCCGATCCCTGGATTTCATTCTCCTCTCACAATCCCACGTTTTGAATTTTTCCAACGCCTCAAAACTTTCACGCACTCACAGAACAACGCAAAAACAACTTTCCAACAAGAAGCCTTCAGACACCGATGCTTCCCGCGCACTTTTCAACGAGATCACCGAGATTCTTGGAGCTGATACCGTGATCCCAAACCAATCCCCATCTGGGTTTTTGTTCCCACTTGAAACACCCCATTCTGAAGGGGGTTTAAATGACCAACCAGCTTGCACCGAAGGTGTTTGCGGAAATGCGGCACAGAATGTTGACATTTTTGAAGATGCCCAGATGGGACATATGGGTGAGTTAGATGTGAGCCGGGTTGTTGGTGAGATTACTGACATTGTTCGAGCAGAAAATGATTCCAGTACTCTGGAGGAGAGGTTAGAGAATCTGAGTTATGGGTTGAACAGTGAGGTTTTTGACATGGTGTTGAAGAGGTGCTTCAAGGTGCCACAGTTGGGTTTGAGGGATTTCAATTGGTTGAAGCTCAAGGATGGGTACAGTCACACAACACGGATTTACATACCATGTTGCACATTGCCAGAGAAGCTAAGGAATTTGGCTTCGAGAAGAAGTTGGTGGAACAAATAGATGAGTGTGGAATCCAAAAGGACGTTAACACGTGGACCATTATCATAACCCACTATGGAAAGGCAAAGAAAATTAGTGAAGCATTGTTGGCCTTTGAAAATATGAAAAGGTGCGGTTGTGAACCAGATGCAGTTTCATATGTAGCGATAATCTGTTCGCTTTGCAGTGCTGGGAAGCGAGACATTGCTATGGAGTTCTACAACGAGATGATTCAGAAGGATATGATACTTGATGTGATGTTGTATAACATCGTCATGAACTGCATGGCGAGACCAGGAGATGTTGCAGCTGTTAATTTGCTTGGAAATGACATGATACGACTGGCTGTGATGCCAGAAAACTGTGTCCATGGCTGTATGCTGAAGAGCTTTTGTATTTCTGGGAGGATGGAAGAAGCTTTGGAATTGATTTGTGACCTCAAAAATAAAGATTTAGATCTTGAACCTGAAAATTATGAGACCTTGGTGAGAGGGCTGTATAAGGCAGGCAGGATTACAGATGCTTTAGAGATTGTTGATGAATAAAAGGGATATGGTTGATGGGAGGGTTCATGGGATTGTCATAAATGGGTATTTGGGGAGAAATGATGCTGACAGAGTGCTTGAGGTGTTTCAATGCATGAAAGAATCTGGTTGTGTGCCTACTATTTCCACATATTCAGACTTGATACGGCATCTCTTTAGGTTGAATAGGTATGAAGAAGCTTGCATGCTGTATGATGAGATGCTGGGAAAAGGAATTAAGCCAGATATTGTGGCAATAACAGCTATGGTTGCAGGTCATGTTTCACAAAACCGTATATCTGAAGTATGGAAAATGTTCAAGAGTATGGAGTGCCAAGGCATCAAGCCCACTTGGAAATCATATGCATTATTCATTAAGGAGCTTTGCAAGGCTTCACGGACAGATGACATTGTCAAAGCATTGCAGGAAATGCAGGCTACAAAGATTAAAATTCAAGACAAAGTATTTGGTTTGGTTATAACATACATGGAGAACAAGGGGGAGCTTACTGTGATAGAGAAAATGAAGCAGATGCGTAAAGCATCTACTCTTGATCCTGAAAAGTTCAAGGAGTCAGACAAAGACGTATCATTTAGAATTAAGGTGGAAGAGGGTGTTAAATTTGACCAATCCATTATGATTTCAGTAAATAACAACTGAAGCC
>PYAF01000988.1:903210-935237 GCA_007407185.1 Glycine tomentella | reverse complement strand
CAATTACAGGTACAACTCACAAAATGAACCTTGAGAATGAAAGGTGATTAAAGCTTCAAAGAGGATCATTATCCACTCATTTTTAAAGTACTAGTTTCACTTTCACTGATATTTTGTTTACCATGCAAAGGAAATTTCACATTTAAAAACAAATAAGGCTCTATTCTGTTACCTCTGCAAGTAATTCTGAATCTGAAATTGTCTGTTCTTCATCAACTTCTCCATAAAGCTTTAGCTGGGGAAAAATGGCACAACATTACATAGTAACACCGCAGAAGAAATAATTGAAATTGAACAATATATAACTAAAGACATTATTGGAAAGCCTATATTTAGCCTGTTTAGTTTGGTGTTTGATGAACAGGATCCACATCAATTAGGAAGCAAGAAAACTAGCTTCTACATTTTCTCTAAATTTTTTACTCGGAAATTTCACCGTACGCACATCTAAGATGCGTAAACAAACACACAGATTGATGACATGTTTCATTTATTTGCTTACAATCAAATAATAAATTAAATTTCATCATCACAAATATATCATCACCATTAAAGTTTTTAAGATTTTCAAATTCGGCAGAGATTTCTGCTACTATAATGAAGCATCATCAAGTATGCTTACCAAGTAAATTCCTCCTGACAAAGGCTTGCTAAGTGTACGGTATGCATCAATGACCTTGCAGATTGTTCAGCGGCAAAATCTCTTTCTTTCTAACCAATTAAAGGAATTAAAAAAAAAAATCTTCTAGTTTCTCTAAAAAGACATTCAACTTCACTACCCTGCCCCACCCCCCTCTAAAATAGGAAGAATAAATAGAACAATAAAAAAAGAAAAAAAATAATAAAAAGGGAGAGAGAAGGATATCCCATCATGCCAACTTGAGATTTTGAATGTACTAAATCAGGATGCAGTTTCTTTTGCCAATCTTTGTACTTGCCCTCCAAATTCTCACCCTGTATGTCACTTCGTCTCCCTGTTTAAAATAATATAAAATAAAATAAAAAATTTAGAACTTCGTATACTCATCATTAAATCAATATATTTCTCTTTTCTCCATCACAAAAACTAAACCACTGATTCCCAGCCGCATCAATGAAACTCAAAATTCAAATAAGAATCAATTATGACAAATAAAATATTATAATTTTTCTTCCTGCTTGAAAATGAAGCAAGAAATAACCAAAAGCTAAAAAAACCACAATTAACTATCCAAAATATTAAGTTTCACCTAACTAGTTTTATGCTTCGTCAAAACAGACTGAATTAAAAATATCCATAATCCATATATATACTTGTTGTTTTCCATTGCTATTGAGTACTGACCAACCAAGGTGAAAAACAAATGAATTGTTATAAGGACAAAACTTATATATACAATTCCTATATTTTCATTTTTTTTGTGCGAAATTCTTCAATTAGAATTGGAATTTCAATCACCTGAGCTAGGCTAATCTTTAATGCAAACTTTTATTACACAATAACAAAGTAAAACTCTAATTCTGATAAGAGAACATTAATTTTAGTACTAAAAGCACCTAGACAATTGGATGTAAGTTTTCTCCTTTGTTGTAAAGAAGAAAACTTAGCCAGCAATTTCAACACCCAGAACAAAAAAAACAAAAACAAAAACAAAAACTTACACCCCAAATATGTCAAAATAGTCAATGGAGCTATCTACGGGCTGAATCTGTAAGTTCTAAAATATATTTTATAATCTAATCATGCTCATACACAAACAACAGAAGTAATTAGATCAAGTGTAAAAAAATTAAGATTATAAATATTTGCCGCCATTGCTATTCTTTTTTGCTTCGAAGATGAATTGCAATTGTTCGTGAGTGCTTTGTAAGTCTTTCAAGCTCTAGCTCTAATGCACAAATGATGTATTGCATATATGTAAGAGTGAGCTCAGGGGCCCAAAGTCTGAAGCCACACCATATATAGACCCTAACCATCAAGGTGTCTATTATTATGGGTTGTTGGGATTTTTTTTATTACCGTTAATGGAAGACTGTTGCTGAGATAATGTGGACCAAATTTTTGACTTTATCCTCAGTCAGTTACCAAAATAACCGAGAATAAAGGCACACTTACTTTCTCCCACTTGGTCTACATATCTCGTCATATACTATAGTGAGAAATAAAATACATGAATCGTGGCGATGTTTCCTCTAATATGTACAAGTATTATCTTCCATGTATTACATTGCATTATATTTCTCAAGCCCATACAACTTGATGAATAAACCCAATGTTTATTCTAGGTCCAAACTTAATTGATATTTCTCAGAATAAATAATTGTAGATGCGCATAAATTGAATGAAAAAACATCACAATAGAGTTTCTTAATATCATTCTTACAATGAAAATCACATATGGGAACCAAGTCTCATCCTTTCCACATGAGCCTTAAATTTAAATGGTGACATGGCCTCAGTTAAAGGATCAACAATCATTAATTCAATGCTAATGTGCTCAATAACCATTGTATTATCTTTAACACGTTCTCTTATGACTAGATACTTAATGTCGATGTGCTTGCTTCGACTACCACTTTTGTTATTCTTAACCATAAAAACAACAGTTAAATTATCACAATATATCATTAATGGCCTAGATATAGAATCTACTAAGCATACTTCGCATCATGTTCATTAATGTTTGGTTTTCTTCTTTCTACTACACCGTTCTGATCTGAAGAACCATACATGGTGTATTGGACAACTATCTCATGCTCTACAAGAAACTTTGCAAATGGATCATGCATTTGTTCATATTTAGTATATCTACCATAGTATTCTCCACCTCTATCTGATCTCACAATCTTTATTTACTTACCGCGTTGTTTCTCTACCTCCAATTTAAATACCTTAAAGGCATCTAACGGTTCATGCTTATTATTAAGCATGTAAAGATACAAGTATCGCGAATAATCATCTATGAAAGAGATAAAGTATTTCTGACCATATGTGTCCATATCTGGACAAGAAATATCAGTATCTATGATTTCTAATAATTCAGTACTCCTTTTGGCACCTTTTTGGACTTGTTTGTTTGCTTTCCCTTAATGCAATCTACACAAGTTTCAAAATCAGCAAAATTTAAAGTACTAAGTACTCCATCATTCACTAATCTCTTAATTCTCTGGATGGAGATATGTCCCAATTACAATGCCACAACATAAAGGAATCCTCATTCATAACGCATAGTTTTATGTCAAGATTAACATGCATAGCATCATAAGTGGTATGTTAGGCTTTAAGTTGCTAAAAGTTTCAATATTTCTGATGTTTACGTTTTCATGTTGACATCTCATGGTTACTATTGGCGTTTGTTTCGTTAAATGTTCCATGGCCTTATCATTTATCACTATTGAACTTTGTATGTTTATTGTTCCGTGTTTAAATGATGCTCTACCGACTTCTGTTTCATAACCATTAGCATGATATATGTATTGGATAAATAATTATTTAATATTATTGTTAATGATTAATTGCAGTAAAATTAATGTTAGATACAGGGGAGCATGAAGATGGATCAAGATACATCCTGAAGATGAAAGAGTGTTTTAGCTTTGTACATGTCATTCAATTGAAGACATTTGCAATTGCTTGGTGTAGGAAAGAATCATCCTATGATCCATTGCATTGCTTAAACATCATTCATTTACTTGTATTAATCGATTACAATATATTGGTAATCTATTACTTGAGCTTTGAAGAACAAAATAATCGATTACCAGCATTAAGTATTCGATTACTCATTATAAATATAGAACATGACTTGACTATGTTAATTAATTATCATTTATCAGTAATCGTTTACTTAGTTCATTTATGAAATAGAGAATCCCTGTAGTAATTGATTACAGGTCGAAATAATCGACTACTTTGTTCATATAATCTTTCCAGAAAACTGAAGAACATTTTCATTGATTAAATTTGTTTTCAATCGATTACAAATGAAGTTTTAATCAATTACATAGGTGATTTAATCGATTACATTAAGTTACAACTGTTTTTTTATAAATAGCTGATAGGTTTTCTGAAACACACAACACAATTACTCTGCGAAATTTCCAAAGTTTTCATAAGCCTTTTGAGATTGAGAAAGGTTACTTTGAGCTCTAAAGTTCTTGACCCATAAATTCAAATCTTCATGGTGTTTTGAAAGACATATTGGACAAGACAACAAATAAGACTTTTGGAGAGAAAGTTCTGAAACTGTTTTTCATTTCAATCCTGTTTTGGTAACTCATATTCATTCATATTCAATGGATCATCAGGTTATCTCTCTCCATTAGCTTTGCTTGTAAATTCGTTTTTACATTTTTGGTTATTTGTAACTATTATAAAGGGTTCTTGAAGTTTTTCTAGAGTGGATTTCTCTAGAGGGAAAGAGCAGAGAAGGATTCTCTATGTCTTGATCGCTAGGAGTCTAATAGGGTTTTAGATTTCTATTCTTTATCTAGGTTTGATAAAGGGTGATTGTTGTAAAGCTTGTAAGAACTGAATTTTGTGAATAGTGGAACTATAATCTAGTTTTGATTAGAAGAAACTGGATGTAGCTTCTATTGTTGAGAGGTGAACCAATATAAGTTTTTGTGTTAATCTTTATCTTTTAATCTCTTCTTGTTATCTTGATCTGTAATTCTTGGTGAATTCTTTATTACTCAACAAGTTAAGTTTTTGTAATTGTTTTCTTGGGCTGAGTGGTTTGATTGATTGTATCATTCGTGGTTTGATTGTGATAAATATCTTTTAACTCTGATTTTCTAAAGATTTTAAAAAGGCCAAGTTTAAACCAATTCACCCCCTTCTTGGTTATTGTGTGTGTTCATATTCTTTTCAATTAATTTTGGAAATTAGAGAATATTTTGTGATCTTTATAATTTAATTAATTAAAACCTAGCCACAACAACTTTAATTATTTAAATTATATATTAAGAACCTTTAGATCACATAAGGTAGATGATATTATTTTTAATTAATCATATATAATATAGTTTTGAATGATTAATTAGGATAAAATGTTAAATTATATCTTTTGATTTGCCCATAGGGATCAGTAAATATAATTTGATAGTTTTGTCATAATATTTATATGAATTTAATTAAGTTAAAAATTTAGCTCGCAGGCAAATTTTATGTCGTTAAATTCATAATTTTATGAGCATGACTTACATTGGTAAAACAAGATACATTACTTTTGTCTTAAATTTTAATAATAAGCATATATGTTGAATATTTTTGCAGTTATGCAACCTATTAACACAATTGATGTCTCGAAATTGAAAGGGGATAATTACCCTATCTGGAAGGAAAGGATTTTGCTGACATTAGGTTATATGGATATTGATTATGTCATCAGGAAGGCTGAACCACCAGCTATTACAGAGAACAGTGAACCAAAGGAGGTGGATCTATATGAGAAATGGGAAAGATCCAACCGACTCTATGTGATGTTCATTAAAACTAAGATATTGGCTGGTATTAGGGGCTCAATTGAACAGTATGACAATGTGAAAGTGCTTCTGAAGTTCATTGATGTACAATTTAAGACTTCAGGAAAGGCATTAGCCAGTATCCTAATAATGAAATTTTCCTCTACGAAGTTCACTACTCTGAGGGGTGTGCGTGAGTACATCATGCAAATGAGGGACATTGCTGCTCAACTTAAAACTCTGGAGGTGAATATGTTTAACTCTTTTCTGGTGCATTTCATTCTGAATAGTCTCCCAGCACCATATGGTTCCTTTAAGATCTCTTACAACACACATAAAGACAAATGGTCTATTAATAAACTTATGACCATTTGTGTTCAGGAGGAGGGGAGGTTGCAGTTGGAACAAGAAGAGAGTTTTCTTATAACGATTGAAAAGAAGGATAATAAGAAAGGTCATAAGAACAAGGGAAGTGGTAAAATACCACCTCAAGCTGGAATTAAGAAAGAATTCAGGTACAAAAAGAAAGGGCGCATGAAAAAAGATTGTCTTAAGTTCAAGCTATGGTTTGAAAAGAAAGGTATGTCTATCTCTTTAGTTTGTTATGAATCTAATATGATTAATATTAATCATAACACATGGTGGATTGATTCTGGTTCTACAATCCATGTTTCGAATACTTTGTAGGGTATGGGAAATCTAAGGAAGCCCGTGGGAAGTGTATGCATCTATTCAGGAAGCAAGATGAGTTCACCTATGGAGACTATTGGGACTTGCAATTTATTTTTAAGTTGCGGTTTTGTTTCAAATTAATATAGAAAAGACCATTAGACAACACATCATTCCCTACAGATTTAGATTTATAAAACAAACTAAAAGATGTCTCATAAAATCCAGTCGGGTCATCGTTTTTGACAAAAATAGTTGGATCTTGACAAATTGATACTATTCAATTGTAGGTTTGATCTAATGTCAACGAAATTGTGTTGGTGGTAGTTGTTGTATATAGAGGGAGCAATTAGAAGATCAAGTCAAGGATGAAGCATGAAGCATGTGCCTTAGAAGAAAGTTTTAGTTTTTCACATGCCAAAGCATTTGTAATTTGTTAAGTGTTTAAGAGGTTTATCTTATGATCCTTGCATTGCATAACCATGATCATTGACATGCATACATGATTTTGTTAAAGCATAAAATCTTTCATAAAGAAATTGATTTCTTGTGGTTGAGTTTTGGAAAAATCTTTTTACACTGCTTTAATCGACTACACAAGGATATAATCGATTACAGACTTTTGTTCTAAATCTGGAAAAGCCATGAAGAACATTTTAATCGATTACAGGCTACTTGTAATTGATTACATAGCACAAAATAAAAATCATGTTTTCCTGTCTTAATCGATTACCATGATATTGTAATCAATTAAATAAGCTTATTTTACAACTGAACTTATCTGCTTTAATCGATTACGCCTCGGATTAATCGATTGCTTTCTCGTTGCAAGTTTCCTGTAACACCCCGTATGCATCCGGTGTATTAACAATTACTTAGTCAGATTAGCGCAGTAATTAACTTTAATTAAAACCCGCGGAAGTGTTTACAAAACCATATTTCTTGATTCATTATGTTTTGTTCATAACTTCATATAAAAAAAAACAAAACCAAAACATTATAGCCAGCCTCATCGATCCAAAACAACATAAATAACGGCAGATGCATCAATAATATCTCTACATATATATTAGGAGAAAACCACATGTATGTACATATATATACATCATCTCAACCACCACTGTGGCGATACAAAAGAATAGGAATCCATTGTCATGATCTCACAGATCATATCCACCGAGAGGGCATACAAAACCAGCAGTGTTTATACATCAAAACATAAATATAAACATCACATGTGTACACACACATATTCCCTGAACCAGGGGCACAAAATACATTAGCATAACCAATGAGCCACCAAGCTCTCAAAATGCTGCCAAACAGCTGCATAGGAACTGTCTCTACTAGGGCCTCATGCCCTGAGACCTTTCATCTCTGCCAGATGAATCACCTGTAAAAACATAATTCCCATACGGGGTGAGATACACATCTCAGTAAGCTCAGGGCTCTTGGAGGCTTCTCCTCCCCCTAGCTCACTTCCATGATACATAACATCAAAGGCATCACAATCACTAGGCCTCCCGGCCCTCACAACAATACATAGTCATCATCTAGCTCTAATGTATTTCCACGATACTACGCCCGCCACAAGATGCATCATCATCAGTATCTGAGACTCTTAGTCCCCAGTGTGAGACCGGAACTCACACTCGTGCCATCCCATCGGGAGATACCCCTTTACACATGGATGCACGTATATGGCACCTCCGAGAATAGGCTTCAACCGCGACGGGACCACCTATCTCTTGATCTTAAGGGATCATCATCACCCTTTACGTGAGCAAACCAAACTAGGAGGTGCGCTCTACTCCTAAGGAGGTCCATATCTATCTAACTGGCCAGAAGATCTATTCAACAGGTAACCATACACACAAAGCATAGAAGCATGCATACATATCATCATGAGAAAACTGTAACAACCAATTCAATGCACATGCATCATGTATGCAACCATCACTCCCTCGGAGTATGGTGGAACACAGGCAGTGGGAAACACTTCCCAAGAGCAAAGAGCTTACCTAGCAACACAGTGCTCTGCTGTTCAATCCCAGAACTGTGGGCTACGCCATTGGCACCCTCGGTGTCACGCCCTATACAAAGGCACACAAGAAAGAATCAATAATCATCCTATCCGTATAAAGCATCTATCTATACCAAAACATATGAAAAAACATAATTTTCTGCATAAAATATGCAAATTTTATAGCCATTTAGAAAAATCACAAATCCCTGTAGGAAGCTCCTAAAATCACGGGAATTTAGAGGCATCTAGATATTTCTCTCATCTTTTAAAAAAAAACTGGTTTCATCAAATTCCATGAACCACAGCCTCTGTAGCAAACAGAATACCAGAACTGTCACGCACTAAAACAGTGTCGACAGCAACATACCAACTCAAACATCCATTTTTCAATGACAGCACACACCAGGATACTCGTCCAAATGACCTGCTCTTTTACAGGCATAAATTTCACATACCCATATTTCTATTGCCACTAAAAGCACTCGGTTTGGATCATCCTAGACTGATTTATGATTTCTGCAAGATTGACCTCGACAGCAGAAAAATCTGCTAAAAACAGAGTATAACAGCCTGTTATAACTCTGCACAACAATTTCTAGGAGTCTCCAAAAATAGCACGAAAATTCTAGAATAGACATAACTCTCTTAGCTTTCAAATGGCACCGGGTTTATACCATTTGGACACCGATAGCTCCTGCTATGGACAAAACACCAGAGATGACCAGATTGGTGTTCTTGGCTGTCATGAACATGCATGCATGATTCATGCATGGAGCACCATTTCAAGGAGAAATAGGAGATTACCAACCTTAGAGTTCAATAGACCTGTAACACCCCGTAGGCCTCCAGTGCGTTATCATTAATCATATCAGATTAGCGCTTAAAAACATAATTTAAAACTCAGCGAAAGCAAAGAATCACTTTTCTTGATTCATTATGTATGGAATAAAAACACATTACATAAACATACATACAAGACAAATATACACACCCCTACTGATCCAGTATCTCATACTTGAACATAAGCAGATAAACATCTACATCAAGAATATACTCAGGAGGAAAGTCTCATATCATAACACCAATAGTTCTGTACATATATATATATATATATATATATATATATACACATCAGTGTCTTCACCACACCGTGGTGATACAAAAGCATAATTGCCCTCACCAAGGGTATACAGAACTATACATAACTCAGGTATACACACACCAGCCCTTATCAAGGGTACAAAGCATAATCAAAACAAAACCGAGCCTTCAAGCTCCCTCTGCTGCCACCGGCCAAGCAGACAAGTCTCCACTAGGGCCTCTTGCCCTGAGACTGCTCTCCTCTTCCAGAAGAGTCACCTGTAAAGATAAATCCCCAAACGGGGTGAGATACACATCTCAGTAAGCTCAGGGTCCTTGGAGGAACCTCCTCCACCCTGGCCCACTCTCCAGCATACATACATCAGGCAATTACAAGCAAATGGCCCACTGGCCAGGCCCTCAGGCCCTCATAACAATATATATTACACATCCAAACATGGCGGAGCTACCTCAACACCTAAATCAGTGTGAGACCGGAAACTCACACCTGTGCCATCCCATTGGGTGCTAACCCTTCGCATGGATGCACATATATGGTACCTCCGATAATAGAAGGAGCTACCTCAACTTCTATCCCTATGGTCTGTGGGAACCAATTCCCTGGGAGCTACCTCAACCATGAGCCAACCATACTAGGAGGAAACCATCAACTCCTAGGGAGGTCCATATCTATCTATTGGCCAATAGATCTATCACAATCATATCACATAACAAGCACAAATGCACACACATAGCATTATGAGGATGCAACTACCAATGCATGCATCATAAAATGACCACCACTCCCCCAGAGTGTGGTGTGGCACACAAGATGAGAAATCATCCCCAGGGACACTGAACTTACCTGGCAAAGCCTCGCTCTGCAGTTCTTTCCCTGCTCTGTGGCTCCCGCCACCGACACTCTCAGTGTCGAGCCCTAATCAAGGCATGTATCCATATCAAAACCAATCCACAGGCATCCAAGTACAGAAACATATCATATCAGAATTCTCCTATCCTAGGGTTCAACCATTTCAGCCCAGCACACACTAGGCCATCACAGACATATACAAGATCCACTAAGGCTGAGTACCAAGCATCTGAGTCCTCTCAGACTCAATGCAAA
The DNA here is from genome assembly GCA_007407185.1 of Glycine tomentella. NCBI lineage: Eukaryota > Viridiplantae > Streptophyta > Magnoliopsida > Fabales > Fabaceae > Glycine > Glycine tomentella. The sequence continues at coordinate 924,891 of PYAF01000988.1, read as the reverse complement.
CACATGTCTGAGCACCAGCTCATCTCAACCTCATAACTCAACATATGACTGGAACGGTCTAAGCCTCAACCAAGGCACCATTCCGCTAGACTCTCATGCTCAGAAAAAACATAATCCAGGCTCTATCATGGCATATATCCAATTAGAGACTTATCACAAAAGCCACATAAGCAAACCACAGAGCCAAGATTCAAAGTCCACTAACTCAAATTCTGAAATTTAATCCTTCATCACTAAACCATTCTAAACAAGTTTCTCTATAGGACCCTGGGCTAATTCTAGCCCCAACTCATATGGGTCACTATTCACAGGAAAGCCCCAAATCCCAAGTTAACCGAGGAAACTCGAGTTCCTTACCTCAGTGGCGACCAAAAAGGCTGCAGGACAGCTTCCTCGAGCTCTGTTGTCCGTTCCAAGCCTTGGGTCTCAACCAAATGTCAGTGCTGAGGTTTCCTCTGGAGAAAGGGATTCTCACTCTCAAAAGGTTTCTAAGAGAAAGGATGAAGGATTTAAGCTTTCCAAGGGTTTCTCTCAAATTTCAAGGTCACAATGAGGTGTTTAGGACAAGAAATAAGGTCCTAGGAAGCTTGGCAAGTCACTAATGGAGGTTTGGGGCAAAAGGAGGAAGAAGAACAGTTCTCCCTCTCATTTTTGGCGTTTTGGCCCTTATATAGTGGCCCTGCCCGAGGTCTGGCGCGGATCGCGCCACCTCCGGCACTGATCGCGCCACTATGGCAGTGCAACTGGTGCCCCCAACGCCAACTTCCAGAACCTGTGGCGCCAGCTGGGAAACCTGGCGTCCCTCGTGCCAAATCTCACGCCCCAAGTGTGGACTTCAAGAGCATCCTGTGTCGGCTTGGCGCCCCTGGCGCCACATTCCAAAGTCCGTGGCGCTCTCAGCGTGGCTTTGGCGCTCTCAGCGTGGCTCTGACACTCTGGGCGTGGGCTTCCAGTGGGTCTGGCGCCATCCGCGCCAGCCCTGGAGCCATCAGAGCCACACCTTTAACAGGGTTTTCTGCTGAGAGATCCCGGCGCTGCCCGCGCGGGATCTGGCTTTAACCGCGCCACATTGAGGGTCCTTACATTCACCCCTCCTTTTTAAGAATTTTATCCGTAAAATTTAGAAACATACCTGTTAGCCAACTCGGGATACAGCTGCAACAGCTGCTGCTCTCGCTCCCAAGTTGCTTCCTCAAGTGTTCTGCCTTCCCATTGTACCTTGACGATGGGAATCGTCTTGTTGCGGATCTGCTTCTCCATTCTGTCCAGAATCCTCATGGGTCGTGTAGGACTCGTCAGATTCTCCCTAATCTGAACCATGTCGGGCTCCACCACGTGTGAGGGATCAGCTACATACTTCCTCAATTAGGACACGTGGAACACATCATGCAAGCCTGACAACTGGGGAGGCAAAGCTAGCCTATAAGCTACTAGTCCAACCTTTTGAAGGATCTGATATGGACCAATGAACCAAGGACTCAGCTTCCTCATACCTAAAACTCGTCCTACACCCGTCACTGGAGATACCCTCAGAAACACATGATCACCCTCCTCAAACTGCAAGGGCCTGTGTTTCTGATCATAATAGCTCCTCTGTCGACTCTAAGCCTTCATCAGCTTATCTCTGATCATTCTGATCTGCTCAGAAGTCTCTTGAACCATCTCAGGTCCAAGGAGCTGTCTCTCTCCTACCTCTGTCCAACAAACCGGAGTTCTGCAACGTCGGCCATACAGAGCCTCATATGGTGTCATACCCAAGCTGGCATGGAAACTGTTGTTGTATGAGAACTCCACCAGAGGTAGATATATGTCCCAACTAGTACCTTGCTCTAAGGCACAAGCTCTCAGCATATCCTCAAGGGTCTGGATGGTTCTCTTCGTCTGACCATCTGTCTGAGGATGATAGGCTGTGCTGAGTCTGAGCTGGGTCCCAAAAGCATCTTGAAGAGCACCCCAAAACCTCGAGGTGAACTTTGGATCTCTGTCACTGATAATGCTCTCAGGAACACCATGTAGCCTCACAATCTCCTTGACATATAGCTGGGCCAACTTTTCTGTAGTGTAGTCAGACCTCACAGGTAAGAAATGAGCAGACTTGGTCAGCCTGTCCACTATCACCCAGATGGAATCACATCCACTCTGAGTCCTTGGCAAACCTACCACGAAATCCATGGAAACGCTATCCCATTTCCACTCAGGGATCTCTAAAGGCTGAAGTAGACCCGACGGTCTCTGATGCTCAATCTTCACCTTCTGACACACTAGACACTTAGCCACATACTCGGCTATGTCTCTCTTCATCCCTGGCCACCAGAAACTCCTCTTCAGGTCATAATACATCTTGGTGGCTCTCGGATGAATACTGAACTGGCCCTTATGTGCCTCAGTTAGGACAACATCTCTCAACTCGCCCTTGGGCACAACAACACGATCTTGGTACATCACTAAGTCGTTATCCTCCCAGGAAACATCCTGTTGGCCAATCATGGCCCTCACTGTCTCATCCTGCTGCTGAGCTTCTCGGATCCTCCTGATCAGCTCATTATCCACCTTGGTCCTGTTCAACTCAAGACCATGTGCACCTTCTGTCATCGTCAGGTGCATATCTCTGAATTGCTCAATCAATCTGCAATCAGAGATCATCAAACATGCAGCAGTCACATTCTTCCTGCTCAAAGCATTAGCAACCACATTGGCCTTGCCTGGATGGTATCTCAGCTCAAAATCATAATCCTTCAGGAACTCCATCCAACGCCTCTGTCTCATATTCAACTCTTTCTAATCAAAGAGGTATCAGAGACTCTTGTGGTCACTGAACACTATCAACCTGGCACCATACAAATAGTGCCTCCATGTCTTCAGAGCAAACACCACAGCTGCCAACTCCAAGTCATGAGTAGGATATGACTCTTCATGAGGTTTCAGTTGTCTGGAAGCGTAGGCAACCACCTTCTTATCCTGCATCAACACACATCCAAGTCCCCGCTTGGATGCATCATAAAACACCTCAAAGACTCCCTCAGGGTTAGGAAGAGTCAGCACTGGAGCTGTGGTCAACCGCTCCTTCAACTCTTGGAAGCACTGCTCACACTCATGAGTCCAAACAAATGGAACCCCCTTCCGTGTGAGTCGAGTCAGAGGTATCACCAACTGAGAAAACCCCTGAATGAACCTCCTGTAACAGCCAGCCAATCCCAGGAAACTCCCGATCTCAGACACGTCCTTGGGCCTCTCCCAGGACATCACTGCCTCTATCTTGCTGGGATCCACTGATACACCAGCTGCTGAAATCACATGGCTAAGGAACCTGGCGCCCCTCATGCCAAATCTCACGCCCAGGCGTGGACTTCCAGAACATCCTGCGCTCCCCGCGCCGGCCTGGTGCCCCTGGCGCCACATTCCAAAGTCCATGGCGCTCTCATCGTGGCTCTGGCACTCTGGGCGTGGGCTTCCAGTGGGTCTGGCGCCATCAGCGCCACACCCTTAACAGGGTTTTCTGCTGAGAGATCCCAGCGCTGCCCGCGCAGGATCTAGCGCCAACCGCGCCACATTGAGGGTCCTTACAAGACCAAATTGGAGAGTGGACCAGCTCTCTATGGCTTCCAATCGCGGTCCAACAGCTCCAGATGAAGGTGGACAAATTCAAGATCCACTCTTTTCCTCAAATCACTCACCACCAAAGCTCAATAGCAACAAAGAACAAAGAAAAGAGCTTTCTTCCTTGCTTGCTTCGCGATTTCAGCCACTAATCAAGTGGAAGTGGAGAGAAAAAAGCTTGGGTGTGGAGGAGAGTCATGCAGAAGAAGGAAGAAGAAGTGGAGAATAAAAGAAAACGTGTATATCAACTTTTTAAACATGGGCCAGGGGTGCATCCAGCAATTTACTTACTCACACCCTTATTTCAGACAAAGACTAAAATGCCCTTTCTTTCGTTAATCTGTTTAATTACGCAAATATCACCCAAATTACCTTAATTAAAATTAGTGATATTACATTTCCAGAATGAGCTATGAACACTTTAATCAATTATTTGGCAATTTAGTCGATTACATATGTTATTTTAATCGATTACTTGGCGCTTTAATCGATTACATTTAGTTATAAATATTTTCTATTAAAAGTTGTTGAGTCTTTTGTTTGAAACAAAACTTGATTTTGCAAAATACTCATTCTTACAAAATCTCTCATCGTCTGAGAATATATATTCTTAGTTACATTGATCTTGCTTCAACATCCAGATCTCATGCATCATTGATCATGTTGGTTTGAACAAGAGGTTTTAAAAGAGAGCTGATTTCAAGATTTTCATTAATTCAACTTGAGATTGTTTGGTAACATTCATTCATTCATCTTTTGAGGATCATGAGGTTGTATCTCTCTTAAACTCTTGCAATGATTTGTTTGATTACTTTTATTTCTTGTAAGTTCTTAAATCAAAGAGGGTCTTTAAAGCTTTTTCTAAAGTAGGATTTTTTAGAGGGAAGAACAAAGTAGTGATCTCTGGTTCTTGATCATTAGAAATCTATAGGGTTTGGGATTTCTGTTTCTTTTGATAAAGGTGATCAGTTGTAAAAGCTTGTAAAGAACAGGATTTGATTTAGTGGAACTCTAACCTAGTATTGGTTGGAAGAAACTGGATGTAGCCTCTATGTTGAGAGATGAATCAGTATAAGATCTTGTGTTGATCTCTATTTCTTAATCTCTTCTTATTATCTTAATCTGTGATTCTTTTGGTGAAATATTTTATTACTCAAAAAGTGAAGTTTTTAGTAATTGTATTATTGAACTGAGTGATTTGATTGATTGAAGCATTCTTATGTGATAAAGATCCTAAATCCGCTGCTTGTTTTAAAAGAATTTTAAAAGACTCTGTTGTAACCAATTCACCCACTATTGGTTATTGTGTGTATTCCTATTGTGTTTTTCAATTGGCATCAAGAGCAGGTTCTTGAGTGTTATTCAAGATCACTATCTTTATTAAAGAAAATGAATACCACACAAATTACCTTCAAAGAAGGTGCCTCCCTCATTCGTCCTCTGATGTTTGAAGGAGAACATTTCAGTTTTTGGAAAAACAGAATGCAAATATTCATTCAATCAAATGACCCTAGTGCATGGAATGCAATAGAAAAAGGCTCTTTGATTCCTATGAAAACTGTTGATAATAATATGATTCCTAAAGAATGGGATGAGATGACAAATGCAGAAAAGAGAGTTGTTCAGTATGATTTCAAAACTAAGAACATGATGACTTCTGCACTTTCTTCTTATGAATTTTTTAGAACTGTTAAGTGCAAAAGTGCAAAGGAGATGTGGGAGATGTTAGAGGTTACACATGAAGTCACTGACGAAGTTAGAAGATCAAGGAAGCATGCGTTGATTCATGAGTATGAGATGTTTAAGATGAACTCCATAGAAAACATGTCTCGGCTGCAAACAAGGTTCACTCACATCGTGAATCATCTTCTTGGTCTTGGAAAGCTTTTTGATGTTGAAGAGTTAAACATCAAAATCCTAAATAGTCTTACAAGACCATGCCAACCAAAGGTTACATCTATCAAGGAAACAAAAGATCTTTCCAAGATGTCTATGGCTGCACTTTTCGATATGCTACTTGAGTATAAGTTAGAATTGTCACATTTAACACATGCTGAAGATGCAGATAAAAAGCAAAAGAGCATAGCCTTGAAAGCTGCATCATCTAATGTGGAGAAAGAAGAAGACTCAAGTGATGAGAACATGAACCTAATAGTCAAGAGATTCAACAAGTTTTTGAAAAATAAAAAGAACAAGAAGCTCTCAAAGTTCAACAAGAGAAAGGACAACAACAACAACACAAACTGCACCTGCTTCGAATGTGGTAAGAAAGGTCATTTTAAATTTGAATGTCCTATATTTTTGAAAATGTAGTTAGGTCAAAAGAAATCAAAGAAAGTCTAAAATGGATGGGAAGACAATGCCTCAACAACATCTGATTCATTAAGTGAGGATGAAAAAGCAAATGTATGCTTCACTTCCATAGTTGATGAAGATGAAGATCTCTCAAGTGCTGAATCAGAAGTAAACTCTGAACTAGATCAACTTTATGATGTTTTCCATGAGATGCATAAAGATGCTCAAAAAATTGCAAAACCCAACAATAAGCTGAAAGATAACCTTATATGGCACACCACCAAACTTGTTGAACAACAAGCTGAACTTTGTAAGTTGAAAGATGAGAAATAGAAACTTATTTCAAACAACAAAGTCAATGGGTGTGTATGTGCTTCTTCTTCATCAAATGTAGATAAATGCAAATCATTAGAAAAGGAATTGGAAGATTTCAAAAGGAGTCAATTTGAAAAATATATACAATTGCTATCAGAAAATTCTTACTTAGTTGATCTTTTGAAAAAACTTTATAGAGGAAAATGCACTTTAAATCAAATGTTAAGTGTTCAAAAATATGTTGGAGATACTTCTGGTTTGGGTTACAAGCATGAAACTAAACCTTTTGGAGAAACTAAGTTTGTACCACCAAAACAGAAAAATCAAAGTGGCTTTTCAAAAAACAAGTATAATCAGATGACTCATTTTGAATGAGCTTCTAAATCTGTAGCATGCAATTACTGCATGAAGAAAGGTCATACATCTCATAGGTTTTATGCTAAAAGGTTGAAAAACAATAGGAATACCCACAATAACCAAGAGGGAGGTGAATTGGTTTAAACTTGGCCTTTTAAAACTTTTTATAAAATCAGAGTTTACAGGATCTTAATCACAATAGAACCAAGAATATTTCAAATCAATCAAACCACTCAGGCCAAGAAAACAATTGTTAAAAAATAGAACTTGTTGGGTAATGAAGATAACTCCAAGAATCAATGATCAAGATAACAAGATGAGATTAAGGAATCGAAAACAACATAAGAATTTATACTAGTTCACTTCTCAAGAGAAGTTACATCCAGTTTCTTCTAATCAACACTAGATAAGAGTTCTACTATTATCAATTTCAATTTTTACAAGCTTTACAACAAACACTCTTTATCAAACCTAGATAAAGAACAAAAATCTAAAAGCCTATCAGATTCCTAATGATCAAGATATAGAAAACCCTTCTCTACTATTCCCTCTAGAGAAACACACTCTAGAAAAAGCTTAAAGAACCCTTTACAATAATTTCAAACTACCAACAATACAAAAACGAATTTACAACATGAGATAATGGAGAGAGACAACCTGATGATCCAATGAATATGAATGAATATTGTTTGCCAATCAGAGTTGAAATGCAGAAATTAAATTCCAAACTTTCTCTCCAAAATATCTTTGAAAATCTTGCCCAAGAAATATTTCAAAACACCATGAAGATTAAAGAGTGGGACAAGAGCTTTGCTAACTCAAAAAATATTTTCTAACTTTGAGAAGGCTTGTGTATGCTCAGAAAAATCGAAGTCTGTAAGTTAAGTTTTCAAACAAGCCTTCAATTTACTCATAACAAACTTTTATAACAGAATGTAATCGATTAAAGCGTCAAGTAATCGATTAAATTATCGTATGTAATCGATTAAATTGTCAAATAATCGATTAAAATGTTCATAGCTCATTCTGGAAAATTTCAACAAGCAAAGTAATCGATTAATTCGAGTCATAATCGATTAAAACAGACATGGTTAGTTTTAAAACAGATTTGTGTAATCGATTACGTGTTGTGGTAATCGATTAAAGCAGATAGACACAAATCCAGAATATACTTATGTAATCGATTATAAAATGTGGTAATCGATTAAACCATTCAAACACATAAAAATGAACTTCAGTAATCGATTATGATTCATAGTAATCGATTAAAACAGGAAAACACAATCTTCGTTTTGTGCTATGTAATCGATTACAGCAGCATGGTAATCGATTAAAATGTTCTACATGACTTTTCAAAATTAAAACAGAAGCTTGTAATCGATTAATTCGTTGTGTAATCAATTAAAGGAGTGGAATTTCGTTTTTCCAAAAATATAACCATGAGAATTTCATTTCATTTGAAAACATGAATAGATTTAATGCTTTAATGAAATCATGTTTGCAAGTTAATGATCATATTCATGCAATGCAAGGATTATAAGATTAGCCTCTCATACACTTGATCAAATTAAAAATTCCTTGGCATATGAAAATCTCAAAACATTCTTCTAAGGCACAAGCTTCTTCTTTAGCTTCATCTTGCTACTCCCCCTATATTCAACAATCTCCCCCTTTTTGGCTTTGAGCATGCCAAATATTGATTGATCATTTGTTTAGCTTTTAAATGCTTTGAGGGATGAATGATAGGAGACTCATACTTGTTAACCTGAAATCAAATAAGCTCTTTGCCAAGAACAAGTGTCAAGTATGATGCTTGCATAAACATTAATCATTTTCTTTCATTTATTTTTGCTCCCCCTGACTTATGACTTAGGTATTATTAGTTAGTTTAATCAGAGCAAAACAAAGCAACTTCCCCTTCTTAGTTATTAATCAATTTAATCAATTATTTCTCCCCCTATTTGGCTTATCAAAGACAAAGATAGCAACTCAAACAGTGAGAAATACAAACTGAAATATCATTGATTAAAAGGGAAATAGTGAAGTACATTAATCAAGTGATCTTAACAAGGAAGCAAAAAAAAAATAGAAACATAACAAGAAAAAGAATGCATACACAACAAGATTTTAATCTAATGTTCATCAAATCCATGAAGAACCATCATAGCCTCCATGTTCTCCAACTTGGATTGAATATCCTCAAAGGCTGAATTAGTCTCAGCCCTGTGCTCATGGTGGAGAGACATTAAGGTTTTGTTTGGGAGAAAGATTTTGGAGGGGAAGGGAGGGAAGGGAAAGGTTTAGGTACAGACCTCTCCTTGTTTGAGAGTTTTAATTTTTGAGGAAAAGGATTTGAGGATTTTCAAAACTCCTCTGAAATCCTCCAAAGCCTTAAAATTGTTGTCCCCTCTATTTGGGGGGTTTTTAGAAGGAAAAGTAACTAAAATTATTATCTTATATAAGCAGTGTTAATAAAATTATTATCTTACCCTAGTCAGTGTAAAATATAGAATGTATTAATTTTTTAAATAAGGAAAAAATTGTAAAAATTTCTTATTAACTCTCTATTTCCCTCTCTTAATATATTTTTAACTCCTAAACAAGGAGAAGAGAACTTCCCTCATTTTCCTCCCTTTCCTTCCCCTCCCTTCCTCTTGAATCTCTTTCCTTCCCTTCCCCTCCTAACTCCCAAACAAAGCCTAAGGCATCCATCTTTTGAATTATGAGAGATTCAAATGGAGAATATTGTTGAGGTGTAGGTTCTCCTTCAACTTCTTCTCCCCCTTTAGCAGTACCTCCTTCACCTCCAGCTTGAGGTTGCTGCCCAACCATTTGCCATCCATTGGCTATTTTTATCAAGCCAAGCTTGTTCAGATGTTTTTCCTTAATAAAGTTGGTGGAATCAGAGGTGTGATCAACCACCTCATCTGTTACATCAATCTGAAAATAATCTATAAACCTATAGATACAAGAACAACATAAGGAAAATTATAACTAATCAGCCTATTGGACTTCACCATTATTTCTAGAAAAACCATAACCCAATTAATCTGAGTAGAGGTCTTCAAGCCATGAACAAGCTACAAATCGTCATCTGTGAGTTGAGCATGGTTGGTAGACCTAGGGGTCAAGATATAGGTTATGATGTAATGAAGCAACCTATCCTCCCCTGTCCGATTTCCCACACCAAGCCTTGTCTTTAACCTTGCTTGGGGATCTTAAAGCATATCCCTGTAAGTATCAATCTTGTTGTAGCCTCCTATTTTTTCATTGAATCTCCTTAGACCAGCAGAGGAGATTCCTGCAACAACTTCCCATACTTCATCATCTATGACCATAAGAACCCCTTTTACTTGGGAACGAATTACCCTATCCATGCTAGCCTTTGCACAGGTGAAAAATACCTTTACTAACTCAGGGTAAAAAGTACCATTGAGTTCAACAATTTTTTTCAGCCCTTGAGCCTCTAGCAAAGCAGGGAACTGAAATCCCTCCTAGAAAAACCAATCAAGGTCAAGGTATTTGGGAGGCATAACAAGTTTTGTAGCATTGAATTGCATGTAGGTCATTCAATGCTTTTGCTGCAGAATTGGATGATTCTCCAGCCTTTCTCTTGCTGGTTTTCACTCTCTTAGATATAGACATAACAGATTTAAAGGGTAGGGATTAATGGGTAGAGACTGAGAAAGAGAAAATAGAAGAGAAGAGCTTCAGAAAGTACAAAGCAAGAGACTTGGATGAGTGTGAGTGATTCTCCACCAAGGCTGAATTTATAGCCAAAATTCTGCGTTCAAATTTGAATTTTGAACATTGGAGCAGTTATCTCACGTATCTAGGCCATAACCACTTAGTGACATATTCAAATTTTGAATTTAATTAGAGATATGATAGTTTAGAGTTCCAAAAAAATCTGTAGAGATTTGAAAATGACCATTTGTAATCGATTACAAGCTTATGTAATCGATTATTTCATTCTTAACACTGACAGTTTATAACGGTGTAATCGATTATCCCATGCAGTAATCGATTATTAAAGGAAACTTTGAATCAAAAGAAGTTTTGAATTGACCAGTAATTGATTATTCTGATAGTTAATCAATTATTCCAGAGAGAATTAAGATTTGAGAATTCAATTTTGATCTTATGTAATCGATTATTCCGATCGGTAATCGATTACATGACATAGAAAATGACTCTGAATTTGGCATAAACTTCAAATAATCGATTATCCTGTGCTGTAATTGATTATTACAGAGCATTTTGCAGAATGAATAATAATTATGCAGCCGATTTCGAATTTTGAAGCACATGTGATGATTAGTCAAGTAAGATGCAATTTCACATAGATAAGCACATAACAAGCATGCTAGCCAATGTTAAACTCATCAAGGATACCTAGATATTTCTAAGAGTATAAAATCTATCTCTAGCCAAAGGTTTAGTGAATATATCAGCCAATTGATTATGTGTATCAATGAACTCAATTTTGATATTACCGTTTTGAATATGATTTCTTATGAAATGATGTCTTATCTCAATGTGCTTGGTCCTTGAGTGCATTATTGGATTCTTGGATATGTTAATAGCACTTGTGTTGTCACATAGCAAGGGAATTTCTTTTAATTCTACACCAAAATCTTGTAGTTGTTGCTTCAACCAAAGACTTTGAGCTCAACAACTTCCAGCAGAGATGTACTCAACTTCAGCAGTTGATAGAGCAACACAAGATTGCTTTTTGCATTCCATGAGATTAGTGAGTTGCCAAGTAGATGGCAAGTTCCACTAGTATTTTTTCTATCCAATTTGCACCCTGCAAAGTCAGAATCAGAACATCCAATTAAGTTGAGTAATGCACCTTTGGGATACCATAGACAAACTCTTGGTGTTGATTTGAGATATTTGATGATTCTTTTGACTTCTGTGAGGTATGATTCTTTGGGATTTTTTTGATATCTTGCACACAAACACACACTCAACATGATATCAGGTCTACTTGCATCCAAATATAGTAAGGATCCAATCATTCCTCTATATTTTGACTCATCAACCTTTTTCCCTTTTTCATCTAAATCAAGATAGGTTGATGTTGCCATTGGAATTGCAACATCCTTACTTTTCTCCATGTCAAACTTTTTGATCACTTCAAGGAAGTATTTGGTTTGATTTAGAAATGTCCCATTCTTCATTTGCTTCACTTGAAGTCCAAGAAAGAATGTTAATTCTCTCATCATAGACATCTCAAACTCATTCTGCATAGAGATAGAAAATTCTTTGCACAAGGATTGATTAGTTGAACCAAAAATTATATCATCAACATATATTTGAACCAATAAGATATCATTGCTTTGCCTTTTGATGAACAAGGTTTTATCAACATGTCATCTTATGAAAGATTGATCAAGCAGAAATTTGCTCAATCTCTCATACCAAGACCTTGGAGCTTGTTTTAAACCATAAAGAGTTTTCTTAAGTTTGAAAACATGATTTGGATATTTGAAATCTGCAAAACCAGGAGGTTGCTCCACATAGGTTTCCTCCTCAATATATCCATTTAAGAAAGCACTTTTAACATCCATTTGAAATAGTTTAAAATCCATCAAACATGCATATGCAAGTAGCAACCTAATGACTTCTAACCTTACTATTGGTGCATAGGTCTCCTCATAGTCAATGCCTTCATCTTGGTTGTAACCTTTTGCAACCAATCTAGCTTTATTTCTGACTATGATACCACTTTCATCAAGTTTGTTTCTAAAAACCCATTTAGTGCCAATAGGTTTTGTACAGTCCAAAATAGTAAAATGACACGTGTCCACCTCATAAATGTCAATGTACCGTGGTCACCCTCCATGTCAACATTCCCTCATTAATAGGCACTTATTCAGCCTCCAGATGCCAGCCCAGACACAATGTCCAGATTCCTTGTCAATACCGTTACAGGAGCACAGACGTCGACCCTCTACAGGAGCTCGAAAATCAGTAATATTCTCTCCTTATTAATTGCCTATCTATATGCCAGGATATTTAAATAGGTGTAACCACCTTATCTTATCATATAATATCTCAACAAGTTATCTACTAATTGTTACTTATCTACAAGTAACAATATATCAATACGGTACACATTATCTTCTATTCAAATTAAGATAACTGCCTGTTATTATCTGTTATTATTATCTTCTCAACAGATTATCTATAAGCAATGGCTCAAGGCCCATTCCACGCTATAAATACAACCCTTCAGGTTCTCTCTACACACATCATCCACACTCAACACACACACCATACTCATTCGGTATTCACATAGAATATCTCTCTCTCATATACATTTAAATGCATTAGTCAAGTCTCTCATTCTCTATACTTTAGGCCGAGTCTTCACACTTGGTCATCCTTACAAATTTAATGTACTTACTTGAGCGTCGAAGTGTTTTTCCTTTGTTTTGCAGGTCCCTCCTCTAAGCAAAGCCTACCCTTACTCTGGCGCCACAGAATTTGGAGTCCACCAAGGCCACATCAAGCCCACATGTGGAATTTCCAGATTTTGGTAAGAACAGGTTTGAAAGAAGAAGGTCTAGGAACAAGTTCCCAAACTTCATTCCTTTTAAATTGATTCAGTTCTTCATGCATGGCATGCATCCAATGTTCATCAAGTAAGGCTTGATCAATGCTCTTAGGTTCTATTTGTGAAACAAAAGCCATATTACAACAGAGATTTCTCAATGAAGATTTAGTGGATACTCCCCTTGTAACTTCACCAATTATATTGTCAATAGAGAGATCTCTTGTAGTTCTCTAGTCTTTTGGCTCTTGGACTAGTGTTGATGGTTTTATTTCAGCAATTGGTTCTTCCTTTTCTTTATCCATTGATCCATCAAGTTGTATAAACTCTTGTAAAGGACCTGCATCATTTTCACATTTCTTTTCCTCTTTAGAGGAGTTAGATTCATCACAAATAACATGAACTGATTCTTCCATGCATAAAGTTCTTTTATTGAAAACTCTATATGCTTTACTTTGTGATGAATATACAAGGAAGATGACATCATTAGCTTTAGCATCAAATTTGCCAAGTGAGTCTTTACCATTGTTCAATACATAACACTTGCAGCCAAATGCTCTTAAGTGAGAAATGTTTGGTTTTCTACCTTTGTTTAGTTCATAAGGAGTTTTCTTCAAAATAGGCCTTATTAGTAATCTATTCAACATGTAGCAAACTGTACTTACAGCATCAGCCCAAAAATGTTTAGGCAAATTTGTCTCATTTAGAAGAGTTTTTGCACCTTCTTCAATGGATCTATTTTTCCTCTCCACAACACCATTTTGCTAGGGTGTTATTGGAGCTGAAAAATTATGGTTAATTCCATTTTCTTCATAGATTTTTTCAAAATATTCATTTTGGAATTCCCCACCATGATCACTTCTTATTGAGATAATTTTGCTCCCCTTTTCATTTTGAGCAAGTTTGTCTAATTTTCTGAAAGCATTAAAAGCATCACTCTTGGATCTTAAAAACAAAGTCCATATGAATCTAGAGTAGTCATCAACAATTACAAGTTCTAGAAGGACCAAATAAATCCATGTGAAGTAATTCAAGGGGTCTTGAAGTAGAAATAATATTTTTACTTTGAAAAGAATTCTTTGTTTGTTTTCCCTTTTGACAAACATCACATAGTTTGTCCTTTTCAAACTTGAGTTTGGGTAAGCTAGTAACTAAGTCTTTTCTAATAAGCTTATTCATATGATGCATGTTAATGTGACTTGCCCTTCTATGTCATAACTAAGTTTCATCAACTTTACTTATTAGGCAATTTGTGTTGTGAATGAATGCATGATCTATAAAGAGTAAATAGATATTACTTTTTCTTTTACCTATATGAATCACCTCACTGGTATGACCATCACATATCATACAACAATTTTCATTGAATGATAGTTTAAATCCTTTGTCACATAGTTGGCTTATACTTAGAAGATTGTGCTTTAAATCTTCCACATAGAGAACATTTTTTATCTTGGTCTTAAAGTTGTCTCCTATATTTCCTTCATCAACTATCTTTCCTTTGTTGTTATCTCCATAAGTGACAAATCCTCTATTTGTAAGAGTCAAATTTGTGAGCATTGATATGTCATCGATCATGTGTCTAGAGCAATCACTATCAAGATACCATAATGATGATCTTGCTCTTAGACACATCTGCAAAATTCAAATCAATTCACATAGGAAGGTACCCAATTGTAGTTGGGTCCATAAGGGTTAGCTATTTTCTTTTTCTTTGGAACCCAAATGTAATCTTCATTTGACACATAGAATCTCTTAGCATATCATCTATTAGATGTGTGACCTTTCTTCATACAATAGTTACAAGTTACAACTCTTGATGATCTTTCAAAATGAGTTGTGTGATTGAACTTTATTTTTGAAACAACTTTTTGATATTTCTGTTTTGGAGGCACAAACTTGATTTTTCCAAATGATTTTGATCCATGTTTGTAACCCAGTCTAGAAGTATCTCCAACATATTTTTGCACACTTAGCATTTCAGCCAAATTGCATTTTCCTTTATAAAGTCTTTTCAAAAGATCAACCAAGTAATTATTTTCTGAAAGTCCTAACATATGTTTTTCACCTTGACTCTTTTTGAACTCATCAAACTCTTTTTGCAAAGCTTTGTATTTGTCAACATTTGATGGAGAAGAAGCACATATACATCCATTTATTTTGTAGCTTGAAACAACTTTTTCATTTTCTTCTTTCAAGGTACAAATTTCAGTTTGCATTTCAACAAGTTTTGTGACATGCCATCTAAGATTTCCTTTTAGCTTATTGTTGGATTTTGCAAGCTTTTGGGCTTCTTCATGCATTTCATGGAAAACATCAACAACTTGATCAAATTCAAAATTTACCTCAGTTTCAGCACTTAAGAATTCTCCATCTTCACTTATTGTGGAGGTGAAACAAACATTTGCTTCTTCATTCTCACTTGATGATTCATAAGTTGTTGACTCATTGTCTTCCCATGCTATATAGGCTTTCTTAGGCTTTCCATATTTTCTTTGTTTTCTTTTCACCTTGTTGCTTTTTCAAGAAGATGGAGCATTCGACTTTAATGTGGTCAGGCTTACCACATTCAAAGCAAGTAAAGTTTGTGTTGTTGTTGTTGTCACTCTTTTTTTTGTTGTTGTTGTTGAACTTTGTGAATCTTTTGTTCTTGTTTCTTCTCATGAATTTTCTGAACTTTTTGACAATTAGATTCATGTTGTCATCATCATCTTCTTCACTTGACTCTTCTTCCTTTTCCACTTTAAAGGATGCAGCTTTTAAGGCTATGCTTTTATGTTTCTTGTCTGCATTGGTTAGTTGTGACATTTCAAGTTCATATTCAAGAAGCTTACCAAAAAGTGCATCCATAGACATCTTGGACAAATCTTTTGATTATTTGATTGTTGTCACCTTTGGTTGCCATGGTCTTGTGAGGCACTTCAAGATTTTGATGTTCAACTCTTCAGTATCAAAAATCTTCCCAAGACCAAGAAGATGATTTACTATGTGGATGAATCTTGTTTGGAGCTGAGATATGTTTTGTGGAGTTCATCTTGAACATCTCATACTCATGAATCAAGGCATGCTTTCTTGATTTTCTAACTTCATCATTGCCTTCATGAGTAACCTCTAACATCTCCCACATCTCCTTTACACTTTTGCACCTAACAGTTCTAAAAAATTCATCAAAAGAAAATGCAGAAGTAATCATGTTCTTAACTTTGAAATCATACTAAACAACTCTCTTTTCAACATCTGTCTTTTCATCCCATTGTTTGGAAATCATATCATTACCAAAAACTTTTATAGGAATCACAAGGCTTTTTTCTATTACATTCCAAGCACCTGGGTCATTTGATTGAATAAAGATTTTCATTCTATTTTTCCAAAACTGAAATGTTCTCCTTCAAACATCGGAGGACGATTGAGGGAGGCACCCTCCATGAAGGTAATTTGTGTGGTATTCATTTTCTTTTTTTAAAGAAAGATAATGATCTTGAATAACACTAAAGAACCTTCTCTTGATACCAATTGAAAAACAATAGGAATACCCATAATAACCAAGGGAGGTGAATTGGTTTAAACTTGGCCTTTTAAAACATTTTATAAAATCAGAGTTTACATTATCTTAATCACAATAGAACCAAGAATATTTCAAATCAATCAAACCACTCAGGCCAAGAAAACAATTGTTAAAAAACAGAACTTGTTGGGTAATGAAGATAACTCCAAGAATCAATGATCAAGATAACAAGAAGAGATTAAGGAATAAAAAAAACCAAAAGAATTTATACTAGTTCACTTCTCAAGAGAAGCTACATCCATTTTCTTCTAATCAACACTAGATTAGAGTTCTACTATTATCAATTTCAATTCTTACAAGCTTTACAACAATCACTCTTTATCAAACCTAGATAAAGAACAGACATCTAAAACCTTATTAGATTCCTAATGATCAAGACATAGAGAACCCTTCTCTACCGTTCCCTCTAGAGAAACCCACTCTGGAAAAAGCTTAAAGAACCCTTTACAATAATTTCAAACTACCAAGAATACAAAAATGAATTACAACATGAGATAATGGAGAGAGACAACCTGATGATTCAATGAATATGAATGAATATGGTTTACCAATCAGAATTGAAATGCAGAAATTAAATTCCGAACTTTCTCTCCAAAATATCTTTGAAAATCTTGCCCAAGAAATCTTTCAAAACATCATGAAGATTAAAGAGTGGGACAAGAACTTTGCTAACCCAAAAAATCTTTTCTAACTTTGAGAAGGCTTATGTATGCTCAGAAAAATCGAAGTCTGTAAGTTAAGTTTTCAGACAAGTCTTTAATCTACTTATAACAAACTTTTATAACAGAATGTAATCGATTAAAGCATCAAGTAATCGATTAAATTATCATATGTAACCGATTAAAATGTTCATAGCTCATTCTAGAAAATTTCAACAAGCAAAGTAATCGATTAATCCGAGTCATAATCGATTAAAATAGACAGGTTTAGTTTTAAAATAGGCTTGTGTAATCGATTACGTATTGTGGTAATCGATTAAAGCAAATAAGCACAAATCCAGAATATACTTATGTAATCGATTATAAAATATGGTAATCGATTAAACCATTCAGGCACATATAAAAATGAACTTTAGTAATCGATTACGATTCATGGTAATCGATTAAAACAGGAAAACATGATCTTCGTTTTGTGTTATGTAATTGATTACAACAGCATGCTAATTGATTAAAATGTTCTACATGGCTTTCCAGAATTAAAACAGAAGCTTGTAATCGATTAATTCGTTGTGTAATCGATTAAAGTAGTGAAATTTCGTTTTTCCAAAAAATTAACCATGAGAATTTCATTTCCTTTGAAAACATGAATAGCTTTAATGCTTTAATGAAATCATGTATGCAAGTTAATGATCATATTCATGCAATGCAAGGATCATAAGATTAGCCTCTCATACACTTGATCAAATTAAAAATTTCTTGGCATGTGAAAAGCTCAAAACATTCTTCTAAGGCACAAGCTTTTTCTTTAGCTTCATCTTCTTGCTACTCCCCCTATATCCAACAATAAGGTTCCTTGTGCCTAATGGAGATTGCATTTGGGTTCCAAAGAAAAAGAAAAGAATGACTAACTCATATGGACCCAACATAAAGTGGGTACCTTTCTTTGGTATTTTATTTGATTTCTGCAGGTGTGTCTAAGAGCAAAAACATAATCATGGTACTTAGACGTACAAAGCTCTAGACACTTGACAGGTGATTTGTCCTTGTTTACAAGATTGACTCTAAAAGATGGAGACTTGTCACTATTGAAGATAACAATAAAGGAAAATGAGAAGGAAAAAGATGAATCAAATGCAGAGTTTGATAAGTTAATAATCTACTCAAAAGCCAATGGAATGGACACAAACACATAGATATCAGGCACCATTTCCTCAAAGATCACAACCTAAAGGGTATTTGTTCAATTGAGTTTATTAATCATTCATTGGCTAGTACATCAAACAAAACCTTATCTTGAGAGTGGTTCTATGATCTTAGAAACATGCTAGGTATCCTTGATGAGTCTAACATTTGCTAGCATGCTTGTTATGTGCTTATCTATGTGAAATTGTATCTTACTTGACTAATTATCACATGTGCTTTAAAATTCGAAATTGGCTGCATAATTACTATTTATTCTGTAAAATGCTTTGTAATAATCGATTACAGCACGAGATAATCGATTATTTGAAGTTTATGCTATATTCATAGTCATTTTCTATGTCATGTAATCGATTACATTCACCGAATAATTGATTACTGTTCATCAAAATTGAATCCTCAATCTTAATTCTCACTGGAATAATCAATTACCTTAATGAATTAATCAATTACTTGAAGTTTTCATCGAATCTAGAAATATAATTCTCACTTGAATAATCGATTACTTTTCGAGTTAATCGATTATTTAAAGCTGATGTTTATTTCAAAGTCCTATCCTTCATGTTTTCTTTCTTTGCATCTATCATGATTCTCTTTTATGATGTTTATACCCTTCCTTGCTTATCACATGTATCAATTGATTGTTTTTTACTTTAATAAGCCTTAAGGGAGAGAAAAATAAGAACATGTGCATATTTTAGAGGGGAGAAAAGAACATATTAAAGGGGAGAAAAATGAACTTAGGAAACAAATACACTCTATATTGTTTATTGCTCTTATCTGGATTAAATATCAAATTACCTAAGATAAGAGAAGCAATATAATGCATATACAATGTTTTATGATGTTTAAATCTGTGTACTGCATTTTTTCCTATATTGAAAAATATTCTGGTTTATGATGCATATCCTCCTTGCTTATAATTTCTACTTGATTATTTTTTACTTTGATAAGCCAAATAGGGGGAGAAATAAAATAAACATATGTTTTATGCTTTGTCTTGCTGAAATAGAATGAGCATATGCTTTGTCTTGCTCTATTTTTATTTGCTCTGAACCTTATGTAAAATTTACCTAAGTCAGGGGGAGCAAATTTAAGTGACTTCTGTTTATGCAAGCATACTTGACACTTGCAATTGGCAAAAATGTTGATTTGATTTTAGGTTATCAAGTACAATACTCCTATCATTCATCCCTCAAAGCACTTAAAGCTAACAAATGTTCAATTGATATTTGACATGTTCAAAGCCAAAAAGGGGGAGATTGTCGGATATAAGGGGAGCAATAAGAAGATCAAGTCAAGGATGAAGCATGAAGCATGTGCCTTAGAAGAAAGTTTTAGCTTTTCACATGCCAAGGCATTTGTAATTTGTTAAGTGTTTAAGAGGTTTATCTTATGATCCTTGCATTGCATAAACATGATCATTGACATGCATACATGATTTTGTTAAAGCATAAAAGCTTTCATAAAGAAATTGATTTCTCATGGTTGAGTTTTGGAAAAATCTTTTTACACTGCTTTAATCGATTACACAAGGATATAATCGATTATAGACTTTTGTTTTAAATCTGGAAAAGTCATGAAGAACATTTTAATTGATTACAGGCTACTAGTAATCGATTACATAGCACAAAATGAAAATCATGTTTTCCTGTCTTAATTGATTACCATGATATATTGTAATCAATTACATAAGTTTGTTTTACAACTGAACTTATATGTTTTAATTGATTACGCCTCAGATTAATCGATTACTTTGCTCGTTGCAAGATTCCAGAATGAGCTATGAACACTTTAATCGATTATTTGACAATTTAATCGATTACATATGCTATTTTAATTGATTACTTAGCGCTTTAATCGATTACTTTCAGTTGTAAATGTTTTCTATAAAAAGTTGTTAAGTCTTTTGTTTGAAACAAAACTTGATTTTGCGAAATACCCATTCTTATAAAAGCTCTCAAAGTCTGAGAAGAGATACTCTGAGTTACATTGATCTTGTTTCAACACCCAGATCTCATGTATCATTGATCATGTTGGTTTGAACAAGAGTTTTTAAAAGAGAGTTGATTTCAAGAATTTCATTCATTCAACCTGAGATTGTTTGGTAACATTCATTCATTCATCTTCTGAGGATCATGAGGTTGTATCTCTCTTAAACTCTTGTGGTGATTTGTTTGTTTACTTTTATTTCTTGTAAGTTCTTAGATCAAAGAGGGTCTTTAAAGCTTTTTCTAAAGTAGGGTTCTCTAGAGGGAAGAACAGAATAGTGTTCTCTAGTTCTTGATCATTAGAAGTCTATAGGGTTTATATTTTTGTTTCTTTATCTATGGTTGATAAATGTGATGAGTTGTAAAAGCTTGTAAAGAACAAAATTTGATTTAGTGGAACTCTAACCTAGTGTTGGTTGGAAGAAAGTAGATGTAGCCTCTATGTTGAGAGGTGAACCAATATAAAGTTTTGTGTTGATCTCTATTTCTTAATCTCTTCTTGTTATTTTCATATGCGATTCTTTTGGTGAAATCTTTTATTACTCAACAAGTGAAGCTTTTAGTAATTGCATTTTTGAATTGAGTGGTTTGATTGATTGAAACATTCTTATTGTGATAAAGATCCTAAATATGTTATTTGTTTTAAAAGAATTTTAAAAGACTCTGTCTTAACCAATTCACCCCCTCTTGGTTATTATGTGTATTCCTATTTTGTTTTTCAATAGTGATAATGGCGACAGAATTATGTCGATGGTAGTCATACGGTTCAGTTTTTTAAAACATAAAATAAACAAGTTTACATAAGTATTTTTTTTAAAATATTTATTTTATAAGTAGATAGGATTTGTTTCCCAAAAATAAGTAAAAATATTATTTTTTAAGTAGAAACAGTATAGACAAATATTGAAAAAACAAAAAATTACTTATTTTACAATTTCATCTTATGAATAAATATTGAAATTCAGGGAAATTAAAATACATCAATTAAAATTCTTGAAATTTTAAAATTCTTTGTTTGGATAAACCAATTTAAATTCCTTTAATTTGAAATTTCTTGTTTCGATAAAACAATTTAAATTTCTTATATTTTGAATTCTTTGTTTGAATTAAATAATTTCAATTTATTATATTTCATTTTTT
>PYAF01000988.1:892917-903110 GCA_007407185.1 Glycine tomentella | reverse complement strand
ATCCAATTATATTTTAAAAATATAAATGGTCATATAAATAAAAATTATTATTTTTATAATAATTGCTTTAAAAATCTATATATATATATATATATATATATTCTTGTCCAATTATATTTTAAAAATATAAATTTAGAACTAAAGCATAACAAAATATTCCAACAAGAAAAATTAAAACAAAAGAAAACATATATAAATTACTCCAATGTCATTAAAAATATAAAAATGAGAATAGTTTGAACATTCATAAACTTAAGACATCAAAATAGTTTGAAAACTTAAAACATATATAAAGTACTCAAGTGTCATTGTATTAGTAATGATTGATATAGAATTTTCAAACCTAGACATATAATTTAACCATAAGAAAAAATTTAGGGACTTATATTCAAGATATATAAGATAACAAAACTAACCTTGTATGAACCAATGTGAGAGAGTGAAAGTCTCAAAATCGCAACGGAGAGAGAACGCGTAGGTTGAGAGGAGTGAGGGAGAGCATTGAGAGAAGTGAGCAAGAACGTGTGGGTTGAGAGTGGAAGGAGAGACGCGAGAGCATGTGGGTTGAGAGTGAACGATAACGTGTTGAACTTAAAGGAGTGTGCTTAGTGTGTGTGTGTGGGAGGAGAGAGAATTTAAAATTCTTTCATTTTGAAAGAATTTGAATTTCTAAGTTTATAGGTAAAAACAAATTATGTTTTAAAATGTTAAAATTTTAAATTTCTTTTAAATAAATACCCAAACAGATTATTTAAAGGAGAAGAATTTTAAATCTTCTTAATAATTATTTTCCTCAATTAAAATTCTCTATCTAAACATACTATTAGAAAAAGTAGATTTAGAATATCACTATCTTAGATTCCTTCAAAAAATCTATCTTCACTTCCTTCTTTTTTAATGTTTCTTCTTTCAATTTAATTTTTTTTAATTTTTTAATTACATAATTTTTTAAAATTATTAAAATAACACTTAAGATTGGGATTCAAACCTAAATCATTTGGTTAGCAACACAAATTGTTACATTTTGTACCACCATACCCACCAATGTTAATTATTCCTAGTAATAAACTAATAATACATCTTTATACAGACCGCGAAGCTTACCGAACTTTCATAAACATAAGTCCGAGAAAGCAAAAAACAAAGTCACTTTCGAGTGCCCAAAAGCAAAGGATATTGGAAAAAAGAAAGGAAAAGTTAAAGGCGAAGCTTATGACGTAGTTTAGACTTTGGAAGGTTGAAGAAATTTCGTGAAATGGGGGAAAAGAAAAAAAAAAGTAAATAGTTTATTTAGTCATTTTATATTTTTAAATAATCAATTTTATCCACAAATTTATAAATACTACAATAAATTAGTTCAATAAATATGGAAATGATGAAGAAATAATGGTATCGTTTAATAAACATTACAGTGGGATAAAACATTTGTTGCAAGTTTAGTACATCCAAAAAATAGATTAAAACTTTACACAATGACCCTTGCTTCAAAAAGATTATTAATAAGTGGTACATTTTAGTTTCACTAAACAGAATTAAGATTGCAACGAATATATGCAAGTGTAAATTTGTAGCAGACAGAAAAAAAAAATTGATTCACATTGGATTGAATCGATTCATGAACACTCCTATCAAAGAACAGATTGAGGAGTAAATGAATAACCTATATAGATTATATGGAAAAAAAATTCTTCCAACAAAACAGAAGGGAGAACCTTGTTGGTATACATAATAAATTATTAAGGTATACAAAAACCTGTAATAAGTTACTGGGGCTTGTGTTACATGTTGACAAGATACCCCAAAATGCCCTGTGTTTCCTTCCTCTGCTCATGGCCAACTAACTTTTTTTCCCTCTAGTTAATGCAGAAAACAACAGAAATTTTTTCTGTCTGCTTAACTTCTTTGGTACGTCTGAATTCCTACCTTGAATTACAATGGTGTTTAGTTTTTTCAGCCTGCTTGACTTGTCTGCATGATCTAAAGACGCGTCTTCGACCGAACCAGTGTTTAATTGCTTGTTGCTGATGGTTGTTTGGTCCAGAATTGCTCCGTTTTCCAAAGGATATGAAATAACTGGGCTTGACAAAATAGGTGTTGAAAGGTTTTGCTCTGATGTTGTTAGTACTATTTTGTTAGAATTTACTTCCTCTGAGTTAGGATTTGTTCCTGTACACCTGAAGGAACAAAAAAAGAAAATTTAATGATCAGCAACATCTTGTACTACTTTGCTTATTTTCAAACAAACCATAAGGAAAGAAACAAAATAAGTCTTATATTCCTTTTAACAACCATAGAATGATAAAAACGGTAATATAATAATCACCTTGAGTTTTGGATGCCAGGGTTATTCCCAAGCGCTTCATGTGAAGCTCCCTCCGGAATATCTCCATTTGGTACTTCAACACTATCCTCATTTTTGGAACTTGGTTGAGTGAGTTTTGAGGAATATGTATCAACTCTGTCATCATTTTTCATGAAAGGGGACTCTTCATCGGCAACGCTAGAAGATGCCACCCGAGAATGAAGTCGCTGTTGACGAACCATTGAAATGGCTTTGTCTAAGGTTTCTAGAGCATGTTCTACCTCTGATCTGATATATGTACTCCTTTTGCCCCTTAGAACACTCATTTCAACTTCCTTATTTGGAATGTCTTTTACTTCTTCATTGGCCTCCTCAATTTGTACAATTTTTTCAATATCTACTTCTACAATCTCAGGAAATGTTTTGCTACCATCTAGTACTTTAGTATTCATTGCCATTGGCACCACATTATTTGCATATCGATAACTTATATCTTCCTTAGATGCATCTTTTTCCTCACCTTGTACAACTTCTTCACAATCTAGTTCCACAATCTCATTAAATGTTTTGCTACTATCTTGTACTCTTATATTCATTGCCATTGGCATGGCATTATTTGCATATTGATTACTCATACCTTCCTTAGACGCATCTTTTTCCCCACCCTGCTTACTTTCAACAAGATCTTCAGCAGGGAGAACACTTGCAACTTGCCGAAGCTCTTCACCATTCATAGCCTTTGGTCCACTAGTGTTATATAGAGCTTCACGAATTCGAACATATAACGGATCCCCCAAGGCCTTGCTGAATTCCCCTTTATCGTGGCTCATCATAGAAGACACAGTCTATAACATAATTATGGATTGGTTTGTGTTATAAGAAGATAGAAAACAGTACCAAATAAAAATGCAATGAAGCAAGGATGTTTTTACTTTTGCATGATGGAGAAGAAAATGGTACATCAGCTTAATCCAGCTTTCAAACTAGCCATTGCAATTAAAATAGACTGAGTTCACAAAGCCAGGGTAATCTTACCCTAAATTGGTGCAATAATTAAAGAATCCGTGTGTTTGAAAATTTTCATTTATGCTGCTTTGTGCAAGAAAATATCTTATCCCTCTATTTCTTTGTAATCCATCTCTCCATCTTACACAAATAACTGATATAAAAAATGAAAAAATAAAAGTAATCTAATGATAATAGTTATAGAATCCAAGGGTAGATGATTTAATTATAGGACATCAGAAAAAATGCACCATCACATTTCATTTTAACTTATTTTTCTTAATTAAAAAACAAGTTATCACATTAGATAAATTCAGAAAATACATAATTTTTCGTTGAATGCACATAATAAAAAAGAAGCATATCTGAAAAAAATCTACAACCTTCTGATAAAGTCTGAAACCATTGCCAATGAGCTGTCTTGAAATAAAGTTTATAAGGGATGGAGGCACAAAATTCAGCTTTATATCCATATTTGCTATTGTCCTACAAAATTTGAAGTCTTGAATCAGAAATGTCAATCAATACAGTTAATCCATAAGGCCAATTTACTTTAATATTTCTTCTAGAAACTATAGGTAAATTAGAATGGAAAATTGGAAATTTAAATAATCAGTGGGGACCAGTAAGGTCACTTTAGACAGAACAACCAAACCAGCTACATAAACATTTACAGAAACACCAGCAGTGCCAAGACTATACAAAAAAGTAAACAAAACAAATATTAAGAACAATTTGATTTCCTGACTGATCCCTGAAAGCCAAAAGACAACATAATCAGAATTTTTTCTAATAAATTTCTTTATTATTAATAATCTATAATGCAAAATATGCAAACCCTAGGGTATATTCAAAAGCAGTGATTTCACTTAGTCTCAGGGGACTATATAGCACAAAATTAGCATTGACACACAAACAGAACTGTAGTACCTTTCATAGTGAAGGTCCTGATTACAACTACAATTAGGTAAAATAAATATCGTAAAGCTTTAGCTATGGTTATCGTTTAAAATTACATTTCGAATCACGAATAGAAAAAATGCAGACTTTCACTACTATCTATGGGAGAACTAGCTTCATATATTCTAATTATAATATTCTACAACCAATTCTCTCTTTCTTTCTCTCCCAGATATTCTAAATGAATAACAAATAAAAGGAAATCAAATGCAGTTACCGTACAAGTTCACTGTAAATACACATGCAGACACATTTAGAAAATGCAACAAATTTTGTAAATATAGCAAGCAACAAATAAACATTGTATTATTGTATCACACATCTGTTAATACGTATCATAATTCTGCCCTGGTCCAAAATACAGAAATATAACCATGTAGCCGTATTCAACAGCTATAAACATAAAGTTTCTTCCCATTTGTCTTCAAATCTCTTTTTAACAAGCAGAACCTATATGGGGCATTATGGTTTGTGATTGATGACTGTTTTTCCATTATATTCCATAACTCCATTCAAGTAAATTAAAAACAAAAAAGTAAATTCTTATGCTTAAGTACACCTAAAACTCACCGAAAGTAACTTCTTTCTGATGTCACTTTTTGCAAAGCAAAGCCTCCCACCAAATCGATTCTTACAACATCCTTTGCTTCAGGAATTGCCTCACTGTTGAAACCACAAAGAGTCTCCGTGACATTCTTTGAATCAAAAACCTGCAAGCAAATTAAGCACAAATTTCTTGAAGCTTTGATCTAGTGTAAAATTAACTTTCCCTAAAAGATAAAACAAACACAGGTCCAGATGATTACCGAATTTGTAAGAACAATAATTAAGTCATCTTGAAAGTACTCAAACAGATAATAGTGCACTATAGCTTCCCTCAGAGACAGAGGCCACGAAACCTTCACCCTTTCTTCCAAAATTCAGAGAAAAATCAGCATTCAAAAGTGAAAACTTTTGGCATGGTAAAGGACATTAAAATGTTAAAAAAAAAAAAAAAAAAATTGGTGAAGGCAGAACAAACCTCACTAGTGATAATTGTTCCCCAATACGGGCCTTTTGCAAACATTCAGCTGATAAGATTTTGAAAGTGGGAATAGTAGATTGAGGCCACCTAAATGGAAATTGAAAAAAGGGTGTCAGGTACAATTATCAGACACATTTTTACAATGATATATTGCTTAGATTCAAAAACATTCCTAAGGTATACAACCACATTCAGGACCACCTCATAACAAAAAAGTAGCAAGTCAACTGCATGAGAAACATAGTTCTTGCAACGATAATTTTCTCAGCACCCTAAAACACATAAGATATAACTTCAAAATTTATACAGAAATTAAACAGGTATAAAAATGATGATATTGGTGTAGTTTCATATTGGGACTAGTATACAGAAAATTCGTGGAGCATATTGTTCTAAATATAATTCTCACCATTTTTTGTAAAGGTGGGTCTCCCATGAGATACATAAACCTGTAACGAGGAAAGTAACTCATTAAATTTTGCATGTTGAAATCAATAATATAGTTTTTGTCAATAAAAGGGTGGTATTAAACATTGTGTTTGCTCCAGTGTGACTTACAAACATCAACAGGCCCATCTACAAAGCCTTCTACAAGCATTGTATGAAAGGGAGTTCCCTCCTGTCCTTCGCGATACATAACACGAAACTCTTCACCATCTTGTTTTAACTGTTGAAAGAAGTGAAATTA
Organism: Glycine tomentella; assembly: GCA_007407185.1. NCBI lineage: Eukaryota > Viridiplantae > Streptophyta > Magnoliopsida > Fabales > Fabaceae > Glycine > Glycine tomentella. The sequence continues at coordinate 897,131 of PYAF01000988.1, read as the reverse complement.
TCAATAACTCAAGAATTTGATTCAACAAATCAAGTATCTTCAACCCAAAGCATAACAGAAGTCAGGCTACAATTGTCACAAGAGATTGCAATAGTCCACTGAATTTTAAACAATAGGATGGTGTTGGACCAAAAACGAGTCAACAGGGTCAGACATCTAATGTAAACTCCTGGTTTCTGTGAAAGGAGGTTATCAACTAGACATTCAAAAAATGGTTCAGGATCTTAATGAATGCAAGATGGGATAAATAAGAAGGAAAAAAAAAAGTTTATCAAGAAAACAAAAACATGGTGAAACTACAGAGAGTAAATAGCATACTTTCCAATCAGTGTGTGATGTATTAGATCTTCCACTATCATCTGAAGAAGCACTCCTCAACATATCAAGAAAGTGAGATACCTCTGCAGTCTTGGTTTCTACTAATTTATCTCTAGATCCTGCACCAACCAAACATGTATTGAAATAAAATAAAATAAAATAAAAATAGAAAAAGCAAGCTAACTTAATAATTGTTCCAATTAGCTAGTACATTTCTTCCCTAAATATGAATTAAAAGAAATTTAGGGAATGTCATCACCTTCTTCTTCAGGTTCTGATGAAGGTGGGAGTTGACTTCCAACAAGATTTTTGAGCATCTCATCATTTGCAAGATCAGGTGAGGCAAGAGTCCTATCCAGCCTCTCCCTATACTGCACAATCTTTCTTTTCTTCTCCATCTTTGCATCTCTTGAGAATGTTGAACAAGCCTTCTCTCAGAAAGTCAATTCATGAACTTAGGCATCAACTATTCGAAGGATTTCTACTCTTTTCCTGTATCTACCACAACAGATTAAACAAGATTAGCCAATCATGTATACTAATAATTCTCATCATGCAAGATTAACAAAAACACAACAAAGTGCATGTGTTTAATAGGCCAGAACCCACAAAAGGTTTCTCTCTATTAACCAAAGCAACAAAACTTCTTTCTAAATACACCCCTATATGTTGTTTTTTGATGAATCATATAAAACACCAAAAGCCAAAAGTCCAAAAAGTCAACACACATCCATTTGAACCACACACATGGAAACTTCAAATTTCAGAATCACACGGAGACAAAATTCTAAGAGGGGGCAGAATAGCTTAATACATGAATTTACACCCCCCAAGACACATGCAAGCAATTAAATGAAACTACATGACAAGCAGAAAATTGAAGTCAATAAAATCCACAAACCAAAAACCAAATTCTAGGCCTGAAGTGAGAAAGGATCATTCAGAAGTTGAAGGAACTTTAACGAAACCCAATTGAGAAAATTCAAACAAAACACAAAGCTGGAGATATGAAAGCACCCCACATGAAGAAGGAGCTTAAAAACTAAAAAAGATGAAAACTTTATTGAGAATCGCACAAATAAACAAAAAAATAAATACATGGTTCATGAACCTTGGCTTTGAAGAGTGGTGGCTTTTTCAATGTTCATAATCTGGAAGAACCCAGAAGAAGCATAAAAAGGGCAGATCTCAAGCAATGGTCCAATGTCCCAAGACAAAGTCAGTTGATGTGAGAGCAACAAAACATGGACTTTGCTTTGTTACTTTCTACAAGTCCTAGGAGACAAAATAGCAGCACTGCAACAACTCAGCCCAAAATTTTACTTTTATTTTTAGGAGATTTTATTTTATTTTAAAATTTTAAATACAAGAACAAGAATATATATGGTAGTAAATAAATAAAAACTGAATTCCGTGGAATTTAATTGTTAACTATATTTAATATTCCTTTTTATTTTGAATGTTATTATAGTATGTGGGGCTCTTTGCCCACACCCATTCAATAAAAGAAAACATGTTATATTTACTTTTCTTAAGTTTTATTTGTTGGTAACGTACTTTTCTAAAGATTTAATGACCTAAAAGAATTATTCAAATATAATTTTTTAAAATGAAAAGCAAGTTGAACTACTAAAGAAATATCAGGAAAATGAATGGGCTTTGGAGAGGACATACATTAGCAGTCCAAATCCAAAGTAATTTTCATGCCATATAAATAAATAGATATTTTTTAATAAATAAATTATATTTTATGTGTATGATAAATAATTTATATTACAATACAACATAATATTATTTTTAATTATGAACGAGATTTTAAAAAAAATATTGAAATTCAAGTTAGAATTAAATAATTAAAAATGATATGTTAAAAGAGATAAGAGGTTAATTTTTTTCATAAAAACATGTTTATTGGAAGAAAAAAAAAGTTAAAAATGCCTTGTTGGATAATGATAATTAAGATAACTTTTTTAATTTTTATAGAAAGGGATATTTTTAGGAATCTAAAAAAATATGCTATACACTAATATAAAATAATTTTATATTAACATTTAATCATATAAATCATAATTTTTTTAAATTCATTCATTTTTTTAGAGAATTCAATAATTATTATGCATGATTTTTATTTTAATATAAAAGAATAAAACAATTAAAATGAATATTCATATTGATTGCATTAAATGAAGAAGAATAAAATAATTAAAACTAATATTCAAATTGATTGCATTTAATTAAGAATAATGAATACGAAACTCTCACATGAGATTAGAGATGTTCACGGGTTAGGGTCATCTGTGAACCTGAACCGATCCGAACCGATCTGAACAGTTTGGGTTGGGTCATTTATACATTTGGGTCAAAATCGAACCGAACCGATCAAAACCGTTCATGTACGGGTTTGGTCACGGGTTTAGATTTACAGATCCGTTGATCCGATGACCCGATCCGTGAACCCGTAATAATAATATAAATTTTATTATTTATATATATATATTAAAAATTAAAAAAATAATTTGACAATAAAAAAATGTATGATATTGTAAATGTTTAAGATTGCATTCAAAAATAAGATAGGATGTTTTTTAATATTACATTAAAAAATAGGATAGAATATTTTTAAGATTGCATTGCATAATATAATAGAATATCTTTAAGATTGCATTGGATAATATGATAGAATATATTTAGGATTGCATTCAAAAATTGGTTAAAATTATATCTTTAAATTAGTATAAATAGAAACATATTTTGGTATTCATGTATGCATTTCATTCCAATATTAGAGTATTAGAGAGTTTATGTTTGCATCATTAAGAGAATTGTTGTGAGATCATATAGAAGCATTTGACAAGTTTGATTCTTCAACTCAATCAGGATTTAAAGGTACCTATTTGCTTAAAGAATATAAGCGTAAATGTAACTATTTTATTGTATTCTTCTTCTTAACTTTGGAAAAGGTCGCAGATGGGAACTAAGGATACTAGTTTTGTCTCTGTTCTTGATGAATTGAGACATGCGACTTTTGACTGGGAAACTAGGATATCAGTCTGGTTGGGAAACAAAGATATCAGTCTATCTCTATTCTTGATGAATTGAGACTAGAGCTTTTTGCTGGGAAACAAGGATATCAGCTGGGATAATTGTTGTGTAAGGGTAGACTAGAAAACTAGGATACTAGGAACTCTTGTACACAAAATTATCATAGTGGAGTTATCCATTGGATTGATTATCCAATTTGGAAGTCGTGGTTTTTTACCCAATTGGATTTTTACGTTAAAATTGATTGTGTCTTTTTTATCTCTTATTTCCATATTATTGATTCTGCTGTTCAATGAATAAGGTCCATGTTACTTCACTTATATTTTTTTATATTGTGGATAGGTTCTTTAGAATTTGAAAATGAGACAATTGGAAAAGAAAAGTGGTACAGGAAGTGTTAATGATTCATCTCCAATTTCACCAATCATACTCAAAGTCCATCATAGCAAGGGACAAAAGTTTTTTGACAACCACAAGGACATGAAACTCCACCACAACAAGGGCAAGGACAACAATCTGAATTTGCACAAGTAAAGGTAAGGAAAAAAGAATTTGCTAGACCCCCTTATAATGTTAGGGAACATTTTACTAAGAAGGAAGATGGTAGGGCTTATTGCAAGATTGTAATGCATCATATGCAGAAGCTATTTCTGTCTATGAAACCTCTAACTTGAGAAGACATGTGTTCCAACAATGTAAGAAAAACCCATATAGGTAGGTTGATAAAAAGCAAAAGACATATGTTTTAATTTATATTATAAGTCTATTTTATAATATTATGTTGATGGTATTAAATGAATCAATTTTACTACTTTCATACATTTGATAATATTGTGTTAATTGTATGAGATATT
>PYAF01000988.1:863106-892817 GCA_007407185.1 Glycine tomentella | reverse complement strand
GTTGATAAAAAGCAAAAGACATATGTTTTAATTTATATTATAAGTCTATTTTATAATATTATGTTGATGGTATTAAATGAATCAATTTTACTACTTTCATACATTTGATAATATTGTGTTAATTGTATGAGATATTTGAAAGAATCGTGATATAAAATAGTAGTTCCAAAAAAAAATTAAATGGGTAACCCGGTGATCCAAACCGAATCGAACTGTTCATGAACGGGTTGGGTTGGGTTGGGTTGGGTTTCAATTTTTTTTCTTCTGAAAATCGAACCGAACCGAACCGATCAAATTTGATTGGGTTGAGTCCTAAATTTGGTCAAAACCGATCCGAACCGATCCGCGAACACCCCTACATGAGATCACTTAGAGTAACTTTAGTGGTATATCCTAAATTGCGATTATAGATCACTTTTTAGTAGACTCCATAGTATCATTTAGGATTGAAGATCTCTCAAGATCTCTTCTATTTTGTTCTCTAGTGGTAGATCTCATTTTGAGATCTTAAGAAGAGATAAAGAGAGAAAAAATTATTTTTTTTAACAATATATATATCTTAAGGATTTTTCGATAAAAACTCATTCTCCAATAGAGATTTTTTTATTTTCTTTATTAGAAGATCTAATAAAAATTAGATCTTGAACTCAAGTTCATTACTCAACATCTTACACTAAAATTATTCTTATAAACAAAATTTTATTTTTTACACAGATATATATATATATATATATATTTAATAGTAGACTATTATGTAACATTTTTATATTAACTATATTGAAATCATATTAATAGTAATTTTCTATTGATTTATAAAATATTGTATTTTACAGTAAATAAAAATTAAATTCTTTAAAAAAAACTTAAATTAACGTCTAAAAAGCTTACATTTTGTTTTTGAAAGTGTATATTTGTTTATATACCTAACCCAAAACAATAGCAAATAAGCAATGCGTGAACTAATAAGGATAACGGTCAAGTATATCCAGCTAAGTTGGTTCAAGCATAGCTACATCCTAAGTGTGTGAGCATTAGAAGGCGAAGTTGGAACTTGGAAACGTAAGAGGTTTCTGAGGGACATGCACAAACACATGATATATGGGCATATGGATAAGGCTGGCAGGTGAGAGCAGAAGTCATTAAAAAGGTTGAGTAAAAGGGGTTGTTCTTTATAACAGAAGGACATGAGGTGGGAATCAGTGAATGCTAACATTGGTATGATGACAACTAGTACTCTAGGCTCTAGTAGTAAGAAAACTAGTTCGTGTCATTGGTGAGATTGGAGCAGTGTGGTGGAGCAAACATAATACTCTATTTTCTTCAAAATATAAAACCTTTTTAAAAAAATTTACTTGTTTTTTTATAAGACTTTTAAGTTATTTTATATATTAATTATTTTATATCTAAATATCCTTAATTTCTTTATTGTAAATGCTGAAATATTATGTACTAAAAAGATAAGTATGTTATCTTATAAAAATTGGATAAAAAGATTAACACACTAATTAATTAAGTGATAAAGCAATTAAATTGAAAAAAAAGAGATTATGAGTCCCAATAATCTTAAAGATAATAATATAAATTACTAACAAATTTAATATTATTAACTATATAACTAACTTCTTAATGGTGTGAATTAGTTAAAAGAGATTAAGGGACAAATGGAGTATTTAATAAAGTAAATATCTTTTTTAGTCCCTAAAAGTGTGAGTTGTGGATAGATTAATTCATAAAAAATGAAAATTTCAAATTTAGTATTTGAATATGTAAAATATTTGGCAAATTGATCTTGTTGTTAACTCTCATATGTTATCCTTAAAGTACACATCCGCGTGACATATATGCTGATAGCGTGACATCTAATCTAACTATTGTCACATATCTGAAAGTTAACTTTCAATTTAGTTTTTAAATTTAACAATTATTATTATTTTAATCTTTGAACTTAATCACTTAGTGACATTTTTGTTCATCATCTTAACTATTTATTTTTATATTGATCCTGATAGTACTTTTGAATTTTTAATTAAGTCGTACACTACATATTTTTCATATCCCTCATATGACCATATCCCCTTCCTTCCATTTCATATCCGTCATATATTTTCATTTCCATTTCATATCCCTCGTTTTTTCATCTTCCTCTTCCACACTTTATAATTCATCTTAACTTTCATATTCACCATTCGCATTGCAAAGTTCATCATTTATTCAATTGAAACATAAATTATAATAGAAAAATAACACAAAAACATCTTAAAAAACTATTTAACTTTTGTTTAATAAACATTGTCTAGCTTCTTTAAAAAATTACATTTTATTTAATTAAAAAACTTCAAATAGCTTCTTCAACACTTTCAACTCAAGTAACAATTACATTTACAATTCTTTGTTTGCATTAATAGTTCATGAAAACAACTTTTGTTGTTTACATTTTCTAATATGTTTGATTCTTTCACTTTGATAATAGATCATGTGTGTCGATCACCTGCATGAATCCTATGTCATCCCTTCTATTTACACCTCCTTCATACTTAAAACTTTTCATAAATTAGTTTCATAATTTATAGTATAATTTAAATGTAAAATTAGTAAGAGAAACATGAAAAATATGAAAGTTAAAAAATAGAAGTGAGAGAATATGATAATATTTATGCTAATAATTTATATATAACATGAGATTTAATTAAAAGTTTGAAAGTATTTTCAGGAATCTAAAAGATAATATGTGATTAAGTATAAAAGTACCAATAAATAATTAAATTCATGAATTAAAATGACAACAAATTATTAAATTCAAATATTTAATTAAAAAATTAAATTTTAAACACATGACCACCACATAAACGGATAACAAACACATGCGGATGACCCCTTTCACGCTATAAAATCAAATTCATCTTTTATATGTTTCAACATACACTTTATATTATTTATAATATTGAATTAAGAAAATAAATATTTATCTTATGCTACATAGACTAAAATACTAGTTTATTTATCTATATATGAAAATATAAAATTCTTTTAAAATACTCACAAGAAAATGGAAATGTTTGTTTTGCTGATTTAATTTGAAATATTTAATTTTTTCAAATTTATAAATAAATATAGTTAAATAGTTATTTTTTATTTTAAATCTAACTCCGTAAATGAGTTTTCTTTTTTCTTTATTCGAAAAAAGGAAAAGGAATTGAGAAACAATATATAGGGAATAAATGCTCTATGTATAGCTTGTTGGTTGAATTGGGGAAAGAAATGGCGTAGCCCTCAAGCAAACCGAATGAAACAAAGATGCCTCTAGCTTGATTCTCATGCCTTTATAAATTAGGAATTCAATTAGGAATTTGGTATTTAATTATATTTTTTTAAGTTAGAATTAAATGTACATGTCTTTATAAATTTTGGTATGTGTGGGTGGAGGAGTCCAATGAATTACAAAATTTTAATATGTAAGAAATTAATTTAAAAAGTCATGGTAGATGAATATGTGTCAGTAAGAATGCTCATATGCTAAAATTAATGGATATTAATTTAAAAAGTCATGGTAGACGAGACTAGGTGTCAATATTGAAACTGCCTTCTAACTCCTTAATTGGTTTCACCAACACAGTAAATTTTCACTTTAATTCCTGAAAATAAATTTAGATGTGTTAATTTTTAAATATATTGAAACTGCCTTCTAACTGCCTTCTATCACAATCTATTATGTACAATAAATTTATTAAATTTTAAAATAATTATTTTAAAGTAAAACAAATAATGATTTGTGATTGAATCACATTATAAAACTATGTGCATCAATATTAAACTCATATTATTATTTAAGTCATTCTAATTTTAATTTTTTACTATATAATATATTAATATATATATATGTTAATTATATCCGTCTTTTTTTTATTTTTTATTGCTAAGTGTCATCCAATTTTTAAATTTTAAATATATACTTTGAACACAGTTAATTTTTAAATATATATTAATATTATTATTTAAGTCATTCAATTTTAAATTTTTTTTTGCCAAGTTTAGTAAAACATGGTTTAGGCCAAAGATTGTTCAAAGAAGCTAAAAACAGTTTTCTCAAAACAAAATTTACCAAAAATTTGGACATTCAAAGTGTGTTAAAATGAGAGAAAATAAACATTTGATTTATATTAGTTAAATCAAACTCAGAAATTATGTCTAGTTCTCCTTCATGAAAGATTCTACAATAATCAAAATTTGATTATAAAACATGTATTTTATCATGTCATTTTTTAACTTACACAAATATTCTCTAAATCATTTTTGGTACACCTTCAATCTCTCTCAAAGATTAATAAACACAAAGTATTTTGTCACTCCCATATATCTAAACAATAATTTAAATAAAATCTCTCAAAAAAACTGTAACAAATCTCTCTCTCAACCAGTAAATTATTAGAGTCTACATTAATATGCTTGCCAATTTCTGAAACCATGGCAAACAAAAAACTTTGGAACTAGGAAACTGAATACATACCGGATATGTTTTGTCTTTCCTGTTGGTAAATCTGGACTTTAAATATAAGATAATAATCAAATATCATCTGACGTTTTGTTAATCACTTTTTCATGATCTTCTACCATGTTGAACTTGGTCAGATAGAAGTCATTATTTATGCCCATAATGTCAAATTCTCTTATAAGTTCCACAATTTTCATTTTTTTAAAAAAATTTAATATAATTTCCTTAATAAATAAATTTTTACCTTTAATTTAAACTAAGCATAGACATCCTTTAAACTAAGTATAGAGCATAAGTTGATTTAATTATAAGGATTAAAATTATATCTCATATAACCACAAGTTTAAAAGTTTAAATATCCTTACTAATGGAAGAATTTTGTTAAAAAGGGATATATTGACATCCTTTAAACTTATATTTGTTTGAGAGAAAAGAAAATAAGAGAGGAGAAAAAAATTAATTAAAAATTTTAAAAAAGTATATTTTTTGATGAATTTTTGTTACTAAAAGTTAATTCTTATTTTTATATATGAATTTAAGTGGTAGTTAATTGAAGCATGCAAGTATATCTATGACTTATAAATACTTAGTTTGTTGAGTTTTTCACCAAATATGATACATAAAAAAAATAATAACCAAATCATACATGTACCAGATTTATTTACCAAATAATACATGTTTACTATTCACACCCAAATTTACATTGTATTTTTTTAAAAATTTTCAAAATCCAATCAAGAATTCGAGTCCCTCCAACTCGAATTCTTAACTATTTTTTTTAAAGATAATAAAATAAAAAAAATATTTGAAAATAATAATTTTATTCAAAAATAATAAAATTAAAGAATGTAAATAAGGAAAAAGTCGAGTGTACACATTGGACTATGTGTCGACGGTGTATAAAGTCCCGTTAGTAGACATGCATCATCACTATTACTGACCACCACGGGAAGGACCACAATTATGTGCAAATCCAACCAAGAGGAGAAATAAAAAAGGTCGACCAATATCAACAAGAAAATGGACTAATATGGATGTAAGAGGTTAACCAAAATGTTATTAATCTGCATACTATTAGCCCATTCAAAAAATAGATGTCCTCACCGTCCTTGAAGTTTTAATCAAGCAATTTAATCTTATGCGTTTGTTTACTATTTATGTTATAAATTTATATACTTTAATTTAATATTCATTTTAGGGATTTTGTCAGTTTCTTATCTTCTTTAATATATTATTTTCATTTTTTGTTAATATATTTTTAAAAATATTTTTAAATAAGTCATCAATAGTTAAAATAAATTATCTTATAATATTTTTTATCGTAGACTTTCATTATATTATAATTTTATAATAAAAATATTTATGTATTACAATATTAATTATCAAAATTAAATAATTATCATGTGCAAGTACACGTATTAAAATACTATTTACAATCATTATTTACGTTCTTTAATTTTTATTATTTTCGAATAAATTATTTTTATTATTATTTTATTATCTTAAAAAAATAGTTAAGAATTCGTGTTGAGGAGATCCAAATTCTTAACTAGGTTTTGATTTTTTTTTTAAAATACGGTGTAAATTCGGGTCCTCTAACCCAAATTTATATTGTGAATAGTAAACATGTATTATTTGATAAATAAATCTGGTACATGTATATTTTGGTAAATATTATTATTTTTTGTACGTTTTGGTAAAAAAAACTCTTAGTTTCTTGGCTACAATATACTAATTGATTGCATAATGTAGTTTATTTTTTATTCTTTAATTAAGTACTTTTAAAACACAAATAGAACTAAATGATATTTTGGAATACAATTAAAGTGAATGATTCATGACATGTGTGTAAATTGAGGGTTAGATGCTTAACCACTTTAATTATGAATAGTCAATTATAGTTTTTTGTGTTATCAAGTTCATGGATTTGTATTCTTATTTAGTTGTGTATATATTATTTTCTTTGGTGTGATCCCTTAAAATGCAATCTCATAAACCAAATCTTTCGGTGCGCATCTATATGTGCATCGGGTTACTTACTAATTTTCTCTACAAAAAGACATTGTTATTCATATTTTTCCCCCCTCTATATATTCGTTTCTCTCACTTTTCTTCCAAAGTTAGTGTAAATGTTAAGAACATATCTCAAAACAACAAAATTCACCTAAATTTTTTTTATAATAATTAGAAAAACTAAACAAATGAAATAATAAGAAACAACTAAAAATAATATGTATCCGGATATGGGAACAATCAAACATGTCTTTCATTATAAGTATGTTTCATCAAGAGAAATGAAAAAGAAAATTGTCTGGATCTCACATAAGATCCACACTTCCAACAATTATATATATATATGTATATGTATGTATGCATGTATGTATGTATGTATGTATGTATGTATGTATGTATGTATGTATGTATATCATCCTATCTATCTTTTAAATCAAACACATTCCATGTGTTTTAAAGATAACTAGTCGATAACTCGCGTGTTTGCACGGGCCGTAGTGATTTGTTGCGCTTCGCTTTGCTTTGAACCGGAAAACTATTTTTGTAATAAGTAAACATATAAATATTTTATAAATGAAGAAGAGAATTAATTTATAATAGGAATTAGAGATTTTGTTTGTTATGTGTAATATATAGATATGATAATTATAAGTAAAACGTACAAATTGAAATTCTAATACTTTGTTGTGTGTACCTTTTGACGTCGATTACACCCGTTAGCATTCCTTTTGCATGGGCGAGTATGTATTTCCATTTCCCCTGATATTGATTAAGAGGGAAAAATCTAATTTCTAACTAAACGGAAGGATAAAAAATGGTGTAAAGTAAAAAAAAATTACTAGATAACAGATCTTGTTGATAAATTCCAACAATAATATCATTATACTTAATAAATTCATTAGACTTGAAAGGAAGTGGTAACGATTGTGAAAACTAATTTATAAGGGTGAAGACAAACTTTGAACTATCCTTCATTAGGAACAATTTTAAAGTTATGCATCATACAAGATTGATTCTCCTTAAACATGAGGTTGCATGTGTTTATCTAATCCTTCTTTACAATCACATGTTTTTTATATGTGAAAACAGAAACACCAATATTAAGAACTTGAAGATTAAAGTAAATGTATATTCATTTTAAATTATATAAAAAAAAATGAGACTAAAATTACTAGCACAACATTGTTATCCATTATAACCATCTCAGCCTACTCAACTTTGTCTTTAGTTTCAACAAATCAAAGATTTACAATTATGACAACAAGTTTTAGTGTTTTCTTTATGTTATAATGTTCTTAATGAAATATGGATTTCTTACTATTTCTATCAAGCACATGAATAGAACTAAGTTAGCTAAAGATTAAATTAAATAATTACAATCACCTAAATAAGTTGAGAGGTAACATCACCTCATGAAATTAACAAGGATAAATTAGATATATAATAGGAATAAAATAATTTGATAGGACACAAATTAAATGCACATACTTGTAATTCAATTATGAATCATAGACAAATTATTAGGCACAAAAAGAAATTCTAAAACAAAATTTGAACATTAAAGACACATTGAACTCCACAAAATACAATCACATTTGATTGTAAGGAAAAAATTTCATAAACTTGAACATGAATATCCTTTGTGGGAAAATTTTCAAATGTAGCAGCAACTATTGCTAAAGGCAAAAACCTCTTAATGTTTCATGTAGAGTAATTAGGAACAAAAGAGCATCGATTTTTTTTTTTTAAAAATAAGCACCTTTGGGGATATAAATATATGCTATTAGAAGAGGTTTTGCATTAGAAAATATTATGGTTAAAGTTATGATAATAGGTATTGTTTATAAGATGATAATATGTTATGAAAACCAAGAATTAAATAATGTTTGATAGTTAGTTATTGTGAAAGCTGGTAATTTAAGATAAAGGAAAATATTTGAAATTCAATAATTGTTGTAGTTTTGTCACAAAGTTCTCTAATTGGATACCTGAACGAGAATCAACAATCCTAAGTAAAGAAGAAATAAAATAGTAGTAATTAAAAAAGCTCATAATATTGATGGTTGTGAAGTGAGTGCGTTTGCTAAATAAGGAATATGTAGTGGAGAGCATGTGAAATAAATTTTAGAAGTTAATTTACAGCTTGGAAGAAATACCTGTTAGCAAAAGATTGTGTTACACCAAAATCCATAATAAAGATAGTGTATGTAAAAGCACATGAATTTCTACTAAATGAATAATTGAATATAGTTAAATAGGCATTTAATGAGTAATGTTAAGTATTATAAAGTAAGAAGTAATGGTGAAACACTAAATTCAAAAGGATAAAAGTTAAGCATGAAATAGTATAACTTTTAAATAAGGAATATATAGTGGAGAACATGTGAAATAAATTTTAGAATTTAATTCACAAGTTGGGAGGAATATTTGTTAGCAAAAAGATTATGTCACACCAAAATGCATAATAATAAAGATAGTGTATGTAAAAGCCTATGAATTTCTGTAAAATGAATAATTGAATAGAGTTAAATAGGTAGTAATGTTATGTATTATGATGTAGGAAGTAATGGTGAAAGTTGTTTGTTAGAAGCGAGTTTCACTGAAAGGTAAACCAAATTAAAAAAGATGAAAGTTAATTATGAAATAGTAGAACATCATGTTTGATTTATTGTCATTCATGGTTGTGAAGTGAGTGTGTTTGCTGAATAAATTATAATTAGAAAGCCAAACATGTGAAAGCACAAATGTTTTTGGCAAACAAAATGGACAACTACAAAATAATATGGCTGAAGACCTGGATAATAAATTTGGTAAATGATATTAATAGTCTAGAAACATGCAAAATAGTAAAATATAATATAGGAGTTAGTTAACAAAACCTTTTAGAGATTTTGGAAAACCTCTTTGAAAAGACAACATTGATAGTTGTAGTCAAAGGGTTCTATCTTTGTCATGTATAATTACTTTTAAGCCTTTTCTTATTTGCACTCTAGAAAGTGCAACATATAATTGTCCATGGGAAACATTTGTTTGGGTAGATATAAACCGACATTGGCTAATGATTGCCCCTGAAATTTATTAATTGTCATAGCATAAGACACAATAATTGGAAACTGTCTTCTAATTAGCTTGAAGGGCCATGGTGATTGAGAAGAAGACATTGACATCCAAGGGATTAGTACTTGAGTTCCCAAATTGTTTCTTGAGATGATTTCAGTTTCAACTATATAGTTTGCTAGCCTTGTGATTATAAGTCTGGTACCATTACAGGGGCCTTCATTTTGATCAAAGTTTCGTAATAGTATTATTGGTGAACCAATTTTAACATTGATTTTATGATTAGGCAACCCAGAAGTAGTCAAAGAGTTTAAAATTTCAGTTGTTATTGCATTAAAAATATCATTGTCCATTGTTTCAGATTTGTCAATGCAATCTGAACTTAGATACTGCCTTTGTTCACCTAGAATTGAGAAAATAACATAAAAGTGGAAAAAATATATTGTTAGGAGTAACATTCAATCTTAATTCTTTAATTTTCATGTATGCATATTGATAATTACTAAGCATAAGTAAAGTTACATGTAAATTACTTAGCAATTATCTCATCTTTTCCTATTTTAATGTTTTTTTTTGTGATTAAAACATAGGAATTAGCTTCTTCTAAGCTTTTATCCAGTGGATGCTAAAATTAGTTGATTTATGAGATGTTGGTTGTATTTTTTTTGTAGAAAAAAAAAATTCACTACAAGGGCATGAAAGGTGGATTTAAGGTCTGGAGTTGCTCGCTCAACGCGACAGGAGCTACTCGCTCAACGCGACAAACTCACTCGACGCGACAGACCCACTCAGTGCAACCAACTCACTTAACGTGTAGTCACTTAGTCAGCTGGACATTGAAGGCGCGCTCAACGCGATTCGTGCTAAGTGCGCAACCACGATACTGGGCTGCGTTTTAAGGCAAAAAAGAGGGAAAAGAGGGGACTTTTGACACAACTCTTGGAAAAACAAGGAAGCTCAACTAGGTCACGAAGGAGACATCCTTCCATACCATTGGAGCTGCCTCTTCATCATTTGTTCCTCATTTTAATCCTTTCCATTTCATTTCATTGCCCTAAACGTTCTATTTGTATAAGTCTCTCTTGAAAATGAGAGGCTAAAACCCCATTGTTGGGAGATCAACAACCAAACGCTTTGATATAATGATTCTAATTATCTATTTAATATTTTTTGTGCATTATTGTTGTTTTTCTGAGCTATATTCATGTTAGTGGCTTGATCATCCATTTGCATGCTTTTTTTATAGATTTTAATGCATTGGAAAATTGTTATTTCCATAAGTAGAATTTAATTATATTCATTTAATTAATATATTTTATTCCTGCACCTAAGTAAAGTAAATGAGAAAAATATATTAATTAAATGAATATAATTGTTCTTAGGTGCATGAATAAAATATTAGCAAAATTAACAAACCTGAAATAATGGATAAAATATAATCATTTAGTTTTTCAATTGGATCAATGTAGTCTAGGATGAGAAGGTTTAGAGGAATTTCTATTGTAGCATATCCATCATTTGCTTGACCAAGATTGTCGTCACCAATTTCAAGGATCCATTTAGCAAAGTATGCCACTTCCAATGCATATTCAGATTTTGTAGTATCTTGTAAGAGCATATTCTTTGTCAGTGTTAAAACAGTACAATGATCCTATAAGTAGGATGCATTAATGGTAGCATGAACAATGTCAAATCACATTTGTCGAGGAATAACTAACAAAATTTGCCTAAAGTCTCCTCCAAAAACTATGACTTTCCCTCCAAAAACAATATCAACTTCATCTGTAATTCTCATTATGTCTCTCAAAGTCTTTCCCAATGCTTCAAACCAATATTTGTGTGCCATAGGGGCCTCGTCCCATATGATCAAGCTGGTATGTTTCAATAGTTCAGCTAAGTCACTACCTTGATGTACATTACAAACTGAGTAATCCAAAGTTGGTACTGGGATCCTAAACTTTGAGTGAGTTGTTCAGCCTCCAAGTAAAAGCAGCGATGCGAGACCACTCAAAGCAACAATTGAAACTGTTTTTTTCTTTGCTCTTAATGCAAAAGATGGTGTTCTCCACATAAACGTTTTCCAAGTGTCACCACATACATAAAGGAAGAACATACTTCCTCTTTGGTTCATGACTGTTTGAATGGTCGTATCATAGATATGTAGTTGTTCATCTACATTATTGCATAGTGTAGTAGTCATTAACAGAAATAGTATGCAATTTTATGCGACTTATTGTTCAATGATATAAGAGGCAAATAATACCAAAAAGACTCAGTAAAATTGAAGTAAATCAAATTAAGACATTTATGTAAAAAAAATGTAATATTATTACCTGTTAGAGCGAAGAACAATGTCTAGAACTCAGAATGTATTTCATGAATATTATAATTTAGTTATGAATGAATTAGTAGTTTTCCAAATTGGGATGGTAGTTCTCTGGTTGGAAATGACAAAGGTGAGAAATCTCTAAGGCTCTTCTCGTAGGATTGTAGTAATTTTTCAATTTCCATCAAAATATAATTTTGCAGTTCAGCATCATTTATATGTAATTCTATTTGTAAATAAACCATATTTTCCAAAAAAATAAGAAATAGTTAGAGAGGAGAAATAAATATAGATAGTTGATAAAAAATGTAAAAAAAGCAAATATCTAACATCAAAGATGTTCAATTAAAAAAGTAGTGAATAAAAGTTGTACAATAAGTTTTAGTTAGAAAGGAAGGAAAATGTATTTCTTAAAAGTTGAAGTTTAAGAACCTTGGCCATGTGAAATCATTCTCTGTTTATATAGTACTCCATCAGCTAACCAATGCCAAGTTTTCACCCAAACATGCTCAGGTTTGTTGACAAAGCCAGTCACTAACAATGTAACAAATAGTGTTATTAGGTAATGGCCTGAACCCCAATCATTTGCTTCCTTGATAGTTTCAATGTATTATTTATCATTTTGTAGCAACCCTAAGCAAGCGTCTCTGAATGTTGGTTATAATTTATCTTCAATTATTATCACCCTAAGATAAAAAAAATAATTCACCAGAAGTAGGTGAAATGCAAATCAATCTACCAATTGTGTACCCTTTCTTCCTAGGTCTCCAACACCGACCACTTCTAATGTATACAAATTTGGACACAAGTTCTGAGTATGTCAAATTCTTGGCTTCGGGATAAATTTCATTTGCATGCATTCAAGAAGTGAGCATAGGTTCAACTACACTTGGCTTTGAGAGGATATCATCTATATTTTCATGATTATGATAGTAGACAGATTGTTGGCCAGGTAAATGAAAATATAGCCTTTCAACTATTGGTTTTCTACCATGTATTAGGAATGCAAATATCCTCCAAACTGCTTCACATGCTTATATATACCCGTAGAATTGCAAAATAAACATGTTAATGAATTTAAGTAAAAAATGACAATATTTGTGTTGGTAAATATATTTGGAATAAAACTGCAATCTAAATATTTTTTAATTTCATATCTGTTCTCATTTGTTGGAATATTATCTTTAGAATCATTGACAATAAGAGTAGTCACTCGATCATACCCTTTATTTATATATTTAAAGAGGTATTTAATTGAGGTGCTTTGATTGCACCATTCTATGTTAATATGTGCATGATATCTTAGCAAAAGGTCTCGATTATATGGCTCAACACTCCAGTTGTCAAGTAGAACACCATTTTTTGACACTGTATTGCCAGTGTCTCTCATTTGATAAAGAGGTTAACCATCTGCATCTAAAACTGTACAACTCTAAAATTTCTTAGGATAGAACTTAGAACAAAATCCTTTCATACATGGAGAGAAACGATTGATTATGTCGCACAGACCATGAATCATGTAAGCTTGTACTAACTAATAAAGTTGTTCTTCCTCATCCTTTGATGGTATTTCAGCACATATAATTTTATCAATGCCTTATGTTGTAGGATACTTGCTAGAAGGATGTAGAAATAAAAGTAGGTGCGCATGTGACAATCCTCGTTTTTTGAAATTCTAGTGTATCCATATCTGTTATTAGGAAAGTAAACATAAGCAGAGTTTGTAACTACAAAAATTGATATTTTAATTGAGCTAGAATAACTTACATGCAAGGACCTTGCCTAGTAAGTGCTACTTTGTTATTAGTGCTAAATAACTAGCATGTAACTCATTAATTCTTTACAAATCGCCATGTTATGTCTCTAGAATGATATCCCTAGTGTATCTACATCTCCTTCAAACAATGCAACAACTTCTGATACAATTAGGATATTATATATTCGATCATCCTTAATGCGATTGGGAATGAGTTTTAGCTTGAGATCTAAATTTTTTTTCTCTTTTAGCCTATCTCTCTCCATACGAAAGGATTTTGCATGAGAATTATGTTCATCTAACATAGCTGCTAATCTTGACACAATATCAAGGTCAACATTATTCTTGTCGCTGCACCAAAAGAAAGAGAAACTTAAGAATTTAAATCTCACTTGTTTGTTTGAAATTTGAGAAAGCAAAATATAAAAAATTTGAATGGCCTTTGTTTAGAATTATAAATGTCTAACAACATTTAATCTATTTTTAACTTCATGTTTAGTATTGTAAATGTACAACTGTGCAATTTGGTACATCACCAGACATAGGCAAAAGGCTACCAATCATATGACATGGCTGACCCTGAATACGAATAGTTGGTGACCCTTTTCCATTATTTATATTTCTATCAAGCTTTGCTCCAGGAGATGTAAATGCAAACATCATATTATACATCCGAATGTTTTGTTGATAATTCTTGCTTTCAATTGCAGATTTATCAAATAAGAGATTTTGCAACAGTTGAGGTTCTTGCTATAATAATGGTAATTGAACTTTCCCATTGCCACAACAAAGGTTGAATTTCGGATTGACAGCATCCCTATACTTGTCCATCCTCTCATAATACCACATCATTGCTTGACACTTTTTTCATTGTATGATTGGATCTTGAATATCAAAATATCCTAACATAAGAAAGCAAAATTAGAAAGATAAGCTGACATAAAGAATTTGTATATGATTAATTTGGTAATACCTTTTATGCGTAAATGCATTGGATTTGTGGTGGTAAGAGCATCTAAGTTTTCTTCCTCATCAGTAAAGTCAACATCTAGGTTATATTAACAGATATTTGAATATGATTTAAACCTTAACATGTAAAAGTAAATTAAATTTATCGAGACTAACCATTAGAGACATCACAATCTTTATGTGTAGATGTTTCAGATATGGTTGGGTAGCAACTGTTTGTACATTCATTGATTTAAAAACAAACACGTGAGATAGTTGGTTGGACACTATTCAACGTAGGGGTATTGCAATTAGAAGAAGAAGTGAGCACTCCTATGAACCTTATCTTTTTTGATTTGGATCATGAATAACCAATTGTTGGTTATTGAGTCTCCTATTCAAATTCTTCTGTGCTAGTACAATTTTTCTTTTAATGCGCGTACTTGCTGCAATGGATCTACTTGTTAGTTGTGGAAACTCCATCAGCTGGTATTCAACATCACCTGAGGATACATGGGTCAAAAGATAAAGTCACCAGTTTAGAAAGTAATTGTCAATTAGAAGGCATAAGTGATTAGATCATATTTGAGAAAGTTAAAGAATATAATCAGTAAAAATATCATAATGAGAAACTAGTAAAATAAATTTATTATCTGTGGTTTAGTTTTCATTATTAGTGCTTGTGATAGGTAATAGCCAATTTCTAACAACTTAGTTTAAAACAACAATTAGAGAGTGTAAAGCTAAAGATGGACAAACTAACTTGAGTAAAACAAAAGAAATTTGATATTTAGTAACTAATAAAGTAAATATCATAATGAGAAACTAATAAAGTAAATTTATTATCTGTGGTTTAGTCATCATTATTAGTGCCTGAGATAATCAGCAAATAGTCTTGAAAAGTAGGGCTGTCATGCTACAGTTTAAAATCAGATTCTTTTGAAAGGCAAAAACTTTGCGCATAAATTGAAAAGGAAGTGACAATGGGCGTCATGCCAAGCCTGCTTTGGTGGAATTAGGACAAAACATTAGGAGCATAAAAAATCCAAATGGAAAAAAAAGATAGCAAAAGCTACCCAACCTACTAGATCCTTTACATAAAAATAAGGGTAAAAAGAAATTTGATCCATCTCTGAATGTACACCCAATGGATTATTTGATCCATATTGATGCAATGCGGCCAGATGAAGAATAAGCATGTTTAGGGATATAGTTTAGTTCAATTACTCCTCATATATTAAAGCATTATGCCAAAAATAAGACAAAGAAAAAAAGTTTAAGCATTATATCAAGTTGGAACGTATTGAGAGAAAGATCATATTTCAAGCTTCTTAGCTGAAAATAAACTAAACATAAAACTGGAAAATGGCGAGTGAGAGAGTGGATGAGTCACACAGACATAGAGACATAGGGACAGGGTAAGACTATATGGTTTTTCTTTAAGATAAAATAATAAAATAATAATTGTTGAATAAAATACCATTAATCTACTATTTTTAGTTTTACAACTTTTATAAAATGGGAAAAAAGAGGACATAAAATTCTACAAAACATATACATTTTTAGAAAAAAAAATAGAAGAAGAAGAGAAAGGAAAAGAGGAAGAAAAGATTTATAATAAGGAGAAAGGACATTTTTGAAATGGGATTGAAGGTAGAGTCTCTCTCTTTTAGACTATATGTTTTTTATTCAAGATAAAATAATAATTGTTGAATAAAATACCATTAATCTACGTTTTTTAGTTTTACAATTTCTGTAAAATGGAAAAAAAGAGGGAATAAAGTTCTACAAAGCATATATAGCAAAAATATAAATTACACGCATGGGAAAAAGAGGGCATAAAGTTCTACAAAGAATATATAGCAAAACAATAATTTTCTCACATCTTTCTTAAGACTTACTATCGTTATATATGCATGCTAGTATCAATGTCACATATCAAATTTGAAATTGAGATAATACCTTTATATATATATATATATATATATATATATATATATATATATATGCTTGAAGCCAAAATCATTATAACTAATCTACTTTCTTTACTGTATAAGTAATCTAACATAAATACCGTACTGCCTGTTTTATATGAAGCTTTCATAACTTTTATATAAATAGCCAAGGCATCCTCATTGATATGCATGCAAGCTATTAATTTTTATAAATGTCATGTTTCCCTTATAGTTTTGTATACAAAATTACACCCACCAAGACCGTTATTTCCAATATCCAAGTGGTTGATAGTTGGCAAAATATATTTGCTAATTAAACCATAATAGTATTAAACCTATTTGACATTGAGATTAATTCGTTGATGCAATTTGAGAGATTGTTTGCCAAAAAACAGGACGAATATTGAGAAATAAAAAACAAGGACATAAACAGTAAACAGGGAAAAAATCTGATACAAATAAACAGAAAAAATAGACTAAATAAGAAAATAAAAAAGTAAAACTTTAAAAGCATAATTTGTCTATTATATTGAGAATCATACTACAAAACACATAACCAAAGAGAATCTTATTACAAAACACATAAACAAATATCAGTTTTTGGTACGATTTTCAAAGAGAATCCTACTACATAACACATAAGCAAACCAAAATTCAATCAACATCTTTACACAATAGAAGAAAACCCAGCAAAGCAAAGCACTATTGACCTCATTCACAAAGAATAACTTGAAGAAGAGAACAAGTAAAAGCAAGCAGAGAGAAACAATGCTTAGAGAAGGGTTGGATTAATTTGTGAGTCTTGACTGATCAATTTTGATGAATTATACTATAATTATAGAGTTTAATGGATGTATATTTGTAAAAAAAAATACATTATCAACGAATAATAATTTTTAAGATAATACTTAAAATCAATAAACTTTACATATATAATAGCTGCAATTAAAAAGCAGTGTATAAATTATTTATTCTATAAATTTTAGATATTATAAGTTAAAAACTCAATCATGCTATATACTGGCAGCACGTGGGAAATATCTATCTTGGGATCAAAAGCAAAGATAGTGTGGGTGGCTATGTTAAAGACAGAGTAATGATATGATATTCAAAGAGAAGGTTTGGGATGTGGAAGCGATGATAGATGATGTCAAATACAATAGCAAATCAGGAATGGTCATAAGGAAATACAATAACTTTTTGGATAGTAGGAGATATACTAAGCACCGTAAAGTATGTAAGTGAATGATTATAGGCTGAAATTATGCCTAGCACTGGGTAAAAGTAAGGTATACATATGTGGCTTAAATAACATTTAAGTCTTTTATATAAATGATTTTTATTTTGAGTTTCTCAATTTATTATTATTATTATTATTATAAGTCTCTAATATATAAAAAAATTTGTTTTGTCAATTAAATGATAATATAACATTATCTCAAAAATATATATATATATATATATATATACAATAAGATTTTGATTCTTTCATGTTTCCAATGCAAATCTTTATCAGAATATACACCATTCTGGGATTGACATGGAATAAAAAGCCTTACATTTCCATACTGTCTATGTATAGTAACAACTAGATGGAATATATTCCAGAAACTAGTCTAATCTATAAAATTATCTAAGATTAGTGAACAATACAGAGTCTGGCAGCTGCCACAAAATTGTGGATATTTGGGACAATAACAAATAGTATCGTAGACAAAACCTTATGATAAAATGACAATGTGGGGAAATGTGTAGAACGGTTACCCGTTAGTGTTGCATATGCTATCATCCCCTGCTTTATGATTCTTTGTTGGTGTATTTCTTTAGTTTTATTGGTTATTAAGTTTCAAAACAAAAGACAAGCAAAGGAGAAGGTTTCTTCTACTTTTATGATAATGTTTAATATTGTTCGTAAGTATTTGACAATTTAAGTAATTAAAGAGATCAAACAAATCCAAAAATAAAAACTAAGGAAATTAATTGAAAGAGAAAATGCAACTCACTTGAGTTACTGAATTATGGAATCGGTGACTGGGAGGAATAATGGTGGTTCCAATGAATCTTCAAACTCATTTCTGGCAGTGCGATGAGGAGAAAGAGAAATATAAGAGAAAAAAAGAAAAAGAGAGGATAAGATGGAGGAAGAGAAAGAGAAAAAACCAAGGGTTTAGGAAAGCAACAATGGTGGTGTAGTGAGGAAGAAAAAGAAAGAAAAAAGAAAAAAAGAAAAAAAGAGAGGAGAAGATGAAGGTAAAGAAAGAGAAATAACCAATGGTTGAGGAAAGCACAAGTGGTGGTGCGGTTAGGAAAAAAGAGAAAGATAAAAAAAAGAAAAAAAAAAAGAGAGAAAAAGTTGGAGGAAGAGAAAGAAAAAGAAAGAAGATTATGCAAGATAACTATTTTGGTCCTAGTCTTCTTAAATATCAATAATATAAGATATCCACTTTTATAATTATGCAAGATATCCAATTTTATAACAATTTTATTTCCTTTAGTTCCATGTCAGATCAGAGTCGGGGCCCACAGCACAATTACAAAAATGCTTTCTTTCCTTCTCACTTCTCCAACACCTGCTTGGTTCGCTGCTATTCTTCGCCGCTGTTTGTTTTTCCTCTTTGGTAAGTTCCTTTTTCTGTTTTTTTTTCTTTCTTTCTTTCTCTCTGAGCATCCAAACAGAGAATTTGGGAGATCGAAATTGATTGTTTGTTGAATGCTCTCTGGTATGTGTTCCTTGTTTGGCTGCTAAAATTCAAACCTTTAAGTGAGTTAGGCATAAAATTTATCTTGAATTCTTGAGGAGGAGAATGTACCATGGAACTGATTTCTCGTGAAAGGAAGGAGTTTGGGTCAATGTTGTATAACGATTTTTAGCTGAAATTTTTGGCTTTTGTAGTGGCAAAATTAAGCATCAATCCTTTGTTACTAGAAAACGTAGCAAAATATATTTTGAAATATGATAGTGCTTGCAAGGGGTGAGGGTAGATTACAAGGGGTTGTGCACTGTAGTAATCCTGATATATCTGCCACTGTTCCTTGACTTTTTTTTTTTTGTTGTTGTTAACTATGATATGAGTTTAGTAGACATGTACTATCAATGTAAAAGTTTTTACACTGTCAAGTCTCAACCAATAAAGAATCATAGTTGGTAACTTGGTATGACCAAGGTAATCATTATAAAAATCAAACAACTTATCATACTGACAATGTTGTTAAATGGTGTTACCATGGTGGATTTTTTGCCAACCGCCATAGGCAATTTGTGAAGGGAGGTCCTCTATGGCAGCACCATAGGCCACAATGACTTGTTTATATGGTGGAACTTTGGCCTTCCGCCATATTTTGCCATCTGTCATTGGTAACACTGATCATACATGATAATTTCTGATTAGATGACATTATATTATTTATTCTAAGGATATTGTTGTTGTTATTATTATTTGGTGTCTATGTGCATATTTATCTGGGTTCAAGTGTCCAAAGATTAGAGGAATTTCACCATGCTTCTTAGATACTAATCAGTTTAAATTACAGGTAATATAATGGGGGATGATTCTTCTCCTAGTTTGGACAAATTGAGGGCTAACTGGACTCCATCTCAAGACCGATATTTTCTAGAACTTTTGCTGTCCCATGTTCACAAAGGGAATAAAACTGGGAAAGTGTTTAGCAGACAAGCCTGGGTAGACATGATCGAACAATTTAACACCAAGTTTGGTTTCAAGTATGATGTAGAAGTGTTGAAGAACCGTCACAAAAGATTCAGGAAGCAATACAATGATATGAAAATGATAGTTGGTCAAAAGGGATTCCAGTGGGATGGGACAGAAAACATGATAGTAGCTGATGATAAAGCATGGGATGAATGTATAAAGGTATACATTGTCATCCAATATTTCAAAAGCACTAATGAATTGTTACATTGCAATTATGACTGTTTTTCTGCATGCAGGCCCATCCTGATGTTCAACCTTTCAAAAAACGAGTCATTCCGTATTATGATGATTTGTGCATAATTTATGGCCATCCAGTTGCTGATGGGAGATACAGCCTTTCATGTTTTGATGTAGATTTTGAATACGAAGGTAGAAACAAATGCCTTGATGGCTGAAACTTGAAATTTCTTTACCAAATTTATTCATTTACTGTTGGTATTTTCATCATGCTCAAACATTTTTAATTTTTTTCTCTGAAAAAGATTTGGATGACAAGACCATCACTAGTAAAGGAGTGGATGATCAAACTCCCCCAGCTGTTGTTAATCAAGGTAGAATTGACTGGTCTCCAATGATGGACCAATTTTTTGTTGAACTTATGGTGGACCAGATGTGTAAAGGGAACAAGATTGGCACTACATTCAGGAGGAAAGCATGGGTAGACATGACAGAATCATTTAACAAACGATTTTCATGTAAATATGGTAGAATTGTCTTGAGAAACCGTTTTAATGTCCTGAGAAGGCATTACTGTTCTATAAATGTCCTCCTTGGCAAAGAAGGCTTTAGTTGGGATAAGACACAGCACAAGGTTGTGGCTGATGAACAAGTATGGCGAAAATGCATCAGGGTATAAAGTGTTCTTGCCTCGTGGTCATTTTTATTTTTCTTTTTGATTCTTTTTTATTTTCTATTACCATCACCTATTCGTGACTGCAGGTACATCACAACTTCCGGCTCTATAAAATTAAAAGCATGCCTTTTTATTCTGGCATGTGCATCGTATGTCGCAATGAAGTTACTGCAGGTTGCAAGTCAAATCTTGAAAATGAATCTTCTGGGGGCAATAACTTTGTCCCAGATACTCAGCTACCTAATGCAGATAAAGGAGCATCAAATCTTGAAAAGGAATCTTCTTGGGGTAATAACTCTGTCCCAGATACTCAGCCACTACCTAATGCAGATAAAGGAGCATCACATATAGGCGGTGAAAATAATTTTACCCGAGAAACTCAACCTCTGCCTAATGCAGATAAAGAAGTGTTGCATATTGGTGGTGAGAAGAACTCTGCCAGAGAAACTCAGTCTCTTGCTAATGCAGATAATCAAGCATTACAACATGTTGGAAAAAATGTTCCTGGTCACCTAAAACGGCATCAACCTAAGATGCCCCCAACCTTGAATGAGTCTAAGAAGGCAAGAGAGCATATAGCCGTTGCAGTAACATCACTAACCAAGAAAGCAAAGAAAGAAGATAATTTTTCTGTAGATAATGTTATCAGGGTGCTTCAGGCTATACCAGACATGGATGATGATTTAATATTAGATGCCTGTGATTTTTTGGAAGATGAGACAAGAGGGAGGATGTTTCTGGCACTGGCTGCTCCTTTGAGAAAGAAATGGTTATTGAGAAAGCTTCGGCAGTGATTGGTGAACCTCAGGCTGGTTCATTTGTAGTCAGGCTTTTCAAGTTTTGTTAGACTGCATGCAAACCAAGCCATATCTTCATGTGTTCACATGCACATATTTGAAACTAGGAAGAATTATTTTTTGTTTATCTTTGTCAACATTGATACGACAAGAGATTAAAGTTGAAAACTAACTTCTGTCAGTTAAAATAATGTTTAAATATATTTTGTCTCTCAATTTTTGGGGTTTTTTTCTAATTCCTTAAATTAAAATTTATAGTTTTTGGTGGTTTGGGTGTATAAATCGTGATTTTTTTCCTGCAATAAGGGACTAAAAAAATATTTTATAAATTTGAAGGACTAAAAAAATGAAAATTTTTATTGGGAGGATTAAAAAAGATAAATCCCTGAATTTGAGATATTAAAAATACATTTAAGTCTTAAAACAATGAAATACAAAGATGGGGGGGAGATATTTGAAAAGGAGGTAGAGTTCACTTGCGTTAAATGAAACTTCCAAGACACAACATCCAGCCGTTAATTTGAAAGTAATAAACTGCACCCTCAAATGCCACATGTGGCTTTCCAACTTGCACATGAACAGCACAAACAGTGGCTGCAATTTGTTCTGCCAGGCTCTAGGATATTGAGAAATTTCCCTTCAAGAACTTCTAAAATTATACTGGATTCACCAAAACTTTATATATTAATGAAATTATAGTTACCAAATTACTAATGGAAAATGGAGAGCAAGCCATAAGGCTATGTATGCACTTGAAGGTATTTTTAAAATTCTCCCTCCTAAGATATTAAGCTAAAATAATGAAATCTCCTATATCATTGTTGCTTACGTGCCTGTTTATTTCTGTTTAGCTAGGACAACGTTTAAGTGCGATAAAATTTTCTTTTCTGTCTGTACGTTTAAGTAAAATAGAATTAAAAATGCCGAGTCCTATTTTCCAGTGTATGCAACGCAAACACATAAGTAGTGTTTGGTAAATAAGTTTATTAGCATTTTTTCATATGCTATTTGAAGTAGTATTTTTCAAAACGCTAATTTTTAACTTTTTATATTTATTTTTTTTGTTTTTATAATACTTATTAAAATGTGTGTTTTTATCTTTTTTAAACAAGGTAGGTTTTATTATATTTTAAGATATGTTAACCATTACACAAATCAACATAATCAATAATTTGTTATTAATTTGATATATTATTTTGGCCAAACCAGATACACAAAATCTCTTGTTTCTTCTTTTGTTGTTTTATATATTGTGGCCAAATCAACATAATGTGTGCTTTATTATTTTATTTTTTTGTTTACACGAGACAAACAGAACAACAAAAGAAGAAACAAGGAAACTAAGTCCTAGGGAACGAACCTCTCTTGCATTAAACCTCCCCATAATGAAGAGGGTTTGATTTGGCCACAATACTTCCCATAAACTGGTTGAGATCCAAAGGCACTCTCCACCATGGAGCTGAAGTTACAGATGACAACTGCCCAACAGAATGGTGAACAATTTCTTCATGTTCTTTCATTTAAACAGTTTGTCATCTATAGCCTCCAAAGGATGACTTACTAATAAGACTGAAAATAAGTTACCAAGACAAGTGAAGTAATAAGACTCAGTTAAAAAAACAATTTTCCAACAAAGGGAAATACACGAGGCATGTCTACCAATAACTCTTGGGATGTGCAACTTATATATTTGTTAGACAACTTCACACTTAGTGCCAATTGATTTTAAGCCGAAATCTAACACAATGTTTATCCATTTCCATGAGCTAGCTGATAAATAAAAAAGTACATCCAAACATCTAACCACTATATAACATTTACACTATCAAGCTACCAGCAAACATAGCATCTAATACTCGGAACTTGATCAAAAGAAAAATTCTGCAGAAGGGATACCCCAAGCTCAAATACATTAAGATGTGTTCATCAAAGTGCAGTTAGAGGACATACAAGAAGTAGGATTTGTCCACCACTCATAGAGTGACATGGAAGAGGTTTCTAGCCTAGCCTTAGGCCACAACCAACTCCTGACCTAGTGACCTTGATCATGTCAATCACCTCTCGTCTGAATCCAATTGCACTGAATTGAAACTTATTTAATTTCAATGTCCGCAAATGGACCATATGATGAAAAACCACAGATAAGTACTGGCTTCCAAGTAAGTGAAAAGAGTTATATGAATGTGTGGTTCAATAGAGATTATAATTAAGTTATCGTTTTTCTTCAATGATCAGTTCATAAGTTTGACTTGTCTTTCATTTAGCAATATCACTAAAATCGTTTCCTTTTCAACAGATGAACATTGAATTGTGAACACTTGGGAGCAAACATTTTGATGAAGAAGTTAGTACTATTAGATATGATGTATATTTTCTTTTATTTTTGGCTTTGTTAAGTAAGTTACATATGCCGCTATTGCTACAACTCCAACTTCAGATACCTAAAACTGGTGAAGCATCATAACTTGAAGAGGAACTTTACAATCAGGTTTTTACCGACTCATCTTCCGTAGATTTAATTGGAAATTTAGCTCTTGGCATATCCAATCTGAAGTTTACAGAAATTTGTAAGTATTTAAATTAAATATGCTTTTTTTTCTCAGGAAAGTATTTAAATGTGTTTGATACAATTACACGAATAGCAAGCTATATGGTGTTTGATAATAACAAAATGATGTTGGCTCCTACAATTTAGTAAAAGAAAATTTGTTATTATTTTAGAGATTTGTTAAACAATAGTTGGAGTTGCAATAGTTGCAGTTGCAATCATAAATCAATCAGCAAGAAGACTATACGACTCTCAAAAAATGTATAATTTTAGAAATTTCAACAGTTTGTTTAATCTATACAAGCTGTGACTTGAACCTTGCCGGCCGATACACATGGCCAGGAAGAAAAAGACATACAGAGCTTCACCAAAATGGTATAGGTTTGTATTCTTGTTTGACTTTGGAGATCCAGTACTCCATCCACAATCACACTAATTTTTCTTCTCAGTTTCATGGCTTTGCAATCATCCTCTTTTTCATTTAGCTATAGATTCACCTATGATGTGTTCCTAAGTTCAGAGGTGAAGATACTCGTCACGGTTTCACTGGAAATCTCTATAAAGCTCTTCATGACAAAGGAATTCACACCTTCATCGATGACCAAGACCTCTGCAGAGGGGACCAAATCACCTCTGCACTTGAGAAGGCAATTCAAGAGTCCAGAGTTTTCATCATCGTCCTTTCCCAAAACTATACATCTTCCTCCTTTTGCTTAAATGAACTTGCTTACATCCTCAACTTTATTAAGGGGAAGGGTCTCTTGGTTTTGCCATTTTTTTATTATGTGAACCCTTCTCATGTGCGACACCACAAAGGTAGTTTTGGAGAAGCATTGGCTAATCATGAAAAGAAGTTCAAGCATAACATGTAGAAGCTGGAGGAATGGAAGAACGCTCTGCGTTAAATAGCTAACTTGTCTGGCTGTCATTTCACACAGGGTTACCCTTGCTCACCTATCTTATTTTAAATCATTAATTTTCACTTCTCTGATAATATTTTAATTAATGTTCAATTTTAAGAGATGAAAATACTTACTAACCCTGACCAATATACATACATGTCAAGACATGGACATGAGCCGTACGCTTAGTCTAACTTCCCACAAAACTCATTTATGGAATAGGGACGGATATGAATACGAGTTTATCTCAGAAGATTGTTGAATTCGTCTCTTGCAAGATTAATCGTGGTCCTTTACCAGTTGCGGATTGCCCAGTTGGACTAGAGTCACAAGTGCAAAAAGTAAGAAAACTTCTGGATGTTGGTTCTGATGATGTTGTCCACATGGTTTGGATGCATGGACTTGAAGGCATAGGTAAAATGACACTTGCTAAATTGCTGTTTATAATTCCATTGCTCATCATTTTTAAAGTTTATGTTTTCCTGAAAACGTGAGAGAAACTTCAAACAAACATGGGTAAGAACATCTCTAAAGCAACCTTCTTTCTGAAACAGTTAGAGAGAAGGACATTGAGTTATTAAGTGTCAGACAAGGAATTTTCGTAATAGGACATAGGCTCTAGAAAAAGAAGGTTCTTTTGATTGTAGATGATGTTAACAAACATGATCATCTAGAGGCGATTGTTGGAAGACCCGATTGGTTTGGTCCTAGCAGTAGAGTCATCATCACAACTCGGGACCAAAAGTTGCTAGCTCATCACGGTGTTGAAAGAATGTACGAGGTGAAAGAGTTCCTGATAAAACAATTCAAGAGGTACTAAAAGTAAGCTATGATGGTTTGGAAGAAGATATGCAAACTGTTTTTCTTGACATAGCCTGTTGCTTCAAAGAATGTGAACTGTCAGATGTCCAAGATATACTTCATGCTCATCATGGCAGTTGCATGAAATATCATATCGGAGTGCTAGTTAAAAAAATCTCTCAAAGATTAAATGGGATGATAAGGTGACACTACATAACTTTATAGAGGACATGGGTAAAGAAATTGTGAGGGAAGAAACACCAGAAGAGCCTGGGAAATGTTTACAACTTATCAGAGAAGTTTAATTTATTTTACATTGTTTTTCTGTTCTATAAGTATTTTGGAGAAATTTATCTGAACAAGACCTTATTGTTGCTAAATTTGATGAATTAACAAGAACTGCATGAGGCTGGAAACACAGTCTTTTATTTGTCAGAGATTATATGTGAACATTTGATGTTCGTCACAAACCTTATAAAATGGGGAATCCATGTATTGAAACAACAAAGTTGCATGGAGGATATTCAATTCGCCAACCTGGTAGGAAAAGAAAATTAGATGATGATGTCAATTATTCAAAATCACAAGGCCAACAGTTGCTGAAAAAGCAAAGATTAGTGATCATGGAAGTTGCTGAGACACAATTTGTGCAGCACCAACATCCTATGGCTTTTTTTGTCACGCATGTGGAACTGTACATGCACTAGTGTTTTTAATTTATTGCTGCTCCAACAATCAATAATTGGATAATAATGTGAAAGATGATTCAACTTCAATGGTATCAATGCAGATAAAACACAACAATTGTAATTAATCTTTAGTTGTTCTAGCATTATTACATAAAAAGCCTTCAACATCAGTTTTGAAGGACTTTCAACATTGGTTTAGAATCGATGTTGAATTGTCTGGTTATTGAAATTGAACAACTTTTGACAACGATAACTTTTGATGACAGTTCAAAAACCAATGTTATATAAAGACATTTTCTACATCAATTATAGCCACAACTAGGGATGAAAATGGGTCAGATCGCGGCCTTTGGCCTGACCTGACTTGTTTATTATATATGTCAGGCTTAGGCTTTTTGAAAAACTTATTTAAATAAAAAATCTGTTAGGCCGGTCAGGTTGGTCTGTTCAATATATATATATATATATATATATATTAAAACTTAAAAGTAATATATTTATTTTTCTAATAACATTTTAGTATTTAACATTAAGACTATATTATCGAATGGAGCTTATGATATTTTACTTAACTTGCTTATTTTGTTTACAATATTTTATTGAATACTTCAAGTGCTTCGATTATAATTCTTACTTGGATCGTTGTAATTAGTGAATTTTAATCTCATATTAGAGTGTTCTAATTAATTTTAACTTATTTTTCACACATAAATTAAAAGGAAAGTATGTGTATTTCTTTATATTAAATTAAAAAAAGTATTATACAAATTCTCAAATTTCACTTTATAATCATTATATTCCCTTCATATACAATATTTATTGTAAAATGAATTTTTTAATAGGCTTGTAGGTCAAGCCAGACTTTTAAATAGGTCAAGCCTAAAAAGAAGCCTATGACAGATAAATAGGCCAAGTCAAGCTTTATATTTTTAATTCAGGACTAACCAAGCGTGGCCTGTTTCCATCCCTAGTCACAATCGATGTAGAAATTAAGTTCATTTTTTAATATTTTTTTCCACAATGAATCCAACCTATAAATTCAAAATAGACTTTGACACTTTCTACAAAAATATTTATTCTATGCATAAAAAATAATAAGTGTACAAAGCTATTAAAAATATAGTTCTAAATATGATATATATGCTTACACAAACAATTTTGGATAAGTCACTAATCTCTACTAGAATTTTGGAAAAAGTTAAAATGATAATATATAGAATAAAGTGGCTTGCTACTAAGTCATAGTATAACATATTTATAATCAACAAAAATTAGTGTAATAGTGACAAAAGTTGCATGACATATCTCTTCACTACTAGAAAAATAGTATTTTACAACATCAAATCTACGACGGTTGCTTTAAAACTGTCTTAGAATCCTATGCAGTGACAAATTTGTAAATAAAAGGAAATGAACGACAATTATTTTATAAAAACCATCTTTGAAAGCAAGTGTTTAAAGAAGGTTTTGGAAAAATCGTCTTTAAACGTAAGTATTCAAAGACGGTTCTAAAAAAACCAATTTTAAAAACAAGTATTCAAGGGCGGTTTTTTAAAATTCCTTCTCATTCTTGCTGTTTCGCTTCTCTTCCCTTTCTCTCTCATCCTCTATTTAATACTTTTTCAAAAATTTTATTCATTCACTGCAATCGTTTCTGGCGTCAAAGCGAAAGAACGGGAGCGGGTGGGAGACCTACATGGAGACATGGGGCCACTCAAGAGAGGCCGCAACGTCAACCGTGAAGCTCGATCTTGAGGAAATTGTTCTCCATAGAGTGGCTCGGCGATGGTGGAGGCCACGCGTCGTCATCACCCGCCAACTGAGCATTAGTCTAAGGACCTGGAGGAATTATTTAATGCTTTTTCAAAAATTTTATTCATTCACTGCAATCGTTTCTGGCGTCAAAGCGAAAGAACGGGAGCGGCTGGGAGACCTACAAGGAGACATGGGGCCACTCAAGAGAGGTCACAACGTCAACTGTGAAGCTTGATCTTGAGGAAATTGTTCTCCATAGAGTGGCTCGACGATGGTGGAGGCCACGTGTCGTCATCACCCGCCAACTGAGCGATTAGTCTAAGGACCTGGAGGAATTGCGAACCGAAGTAGGGGTCGTCAGAGGAGGCGGAGGGGGAGCAAGAGCACGATTGCATAAGGATGGATTCCACGAAGCCGTTCTTGCATTGCACTCACCGTAGACAAAGTCGGGGAGATTTGCGAGCGTTTTGACTAAGATTCACAATGTTAACACCAGTACGACGGTGGTGCTTCCAATTAATTTATTCGACTACAAGCTTGTGTTCCTCGGTGTGGCGTATTACAATCACTCCAAGCTGTAGGTATTGAAGGCGAAGGAGGCGCAAAAGAAGACCGTGTAGGCGGATGGGGAGGTTGCTCGATGATAGAGATGACAACAAGCGAAACGATCAATAGAGTTAATTTTTATTTATTTTTAATTAATTATTTCTTCATTGTTTTATTTTACAAAAATTCAAGAAAGGAAAAAAAAGAGACAGTACGAGGAAAAATAAAAAATAAGGAAGAGGTTTGGAATAATCAAAATTGTGTTTTTATTAACTTGTAATGAGACATTATTTTTTTTAGATCGAAATCATAAATGCATATATTGTGATATAAGCTTGCTAAAATATCTTTGATTTGATTTGTTAAATCTAAAACCTATATTCAATTGTTGGATTATGCTTAATGAGTTATTTATATTTGACATGTGAATCAAGATTCTAATATATACTATATATTATTATTATTATATTATATCTTGTATGATATATGGTGATTGCAATGAAAGTAAAAATTATATATCTTGATCATCTATGATATTGGATTTGATGTGTGATGTATTGAAA
>PYAF01000988.1:846261-863006 GCA_007407185.1 Glycine tomentella | reverse complement strand
GATTTATTGATTAGAAACAAAAAAAATATTTTTAAATATGCTAATAGTTGGTAGATAGAAATAAAAAAATGATTTTCGTTTTAAATTTAAATATGTTTATAGTTGGCATATTGAAAAAGAAAAGATTTTGTTTTAAATTTAAAAATGTTAATAGTTAGCATATAGAAACAAAAAATGAATTTTGTTTTTAAATTTAAGCATTAGATAGAAATAAGAGAGAGAATGCATTGTGAATTTTTTTTATATTGTTAGAAAAAGATGTTTTATACTTGTATTATAAGAAGAGTCTTAGATTTCACATTGAAAAACACAGTATTATCTCTTTTCTTGTTATTCTTTCATAACAAAAGTACCAAAAATAATTTAAGATTTTTTGTCTTTGTTTCGTTTGTCAAAGAAGTTGACAACAAAAATTAATTTTATTTCGAACAACTAACATAGAAATAAGATTTCGAATTAAAATGATTTAATTCAAGTTATATCTTGTCAATGACTATAAAAATCTTATTTTAGGAGCAAACTTTTGTTTTTCGATATATTGTTTATAGTTTTTATGGCAATACATATGGTGATATGTGTTTTATTATATGGTGATATAGTATCTAGATTGTTCTATATATTAAATTGTTTAATTATAAGGAACGACTAGAATATCAAGGAACTTGTGATTTAAAAAATAAATTAGAGTATAAAATGCAAACTATTTTGATTTATTTTATTACAAGAAATGACTTGACTAACAAGAAACTTGTAATTTTAAAATAAATTGAAACATATGATGCAAACTGTTTTGATTTATTTTATTACAAGGAATGGCTTGACTAACAAGAGACTTGTAATTTGAAAATAAATTGAAGCATATGATGCAAACTATTTTGATTTATTTTATTACAAGGAACAACTTGACTAACAAGAGACTTGTAATGAAAAATAAATTGGAGCATGTGACGAAAATTATTTTTATTACAAATAATGACTTGACAACTAGGAGACTTGTAGCTTAATTTAGAAAGGAAATTCCTTGCAGGAGGAAATCATGGTAAAGAAATTGAGCTTGATGAAACTCAATTAACCAATGAGACAACTTAGGACTATGAAATGGAAACTGAGATGCTTTTCTTTAATGTTCTAAAGTTACCACAAAGGTTATCACATCCAACAATTGTGGTTCAAGAGCCAGCTATAGTTCAAGATCAGGTTAATGAACCAATCTTAGAGCCAGTTCAACAACTTATGAACCCAATGCATGGGCCTTCTAGAAGATCTACTCGAGTGCATCATGCAAATGATTGATTAAACTTGATGGTCCTAGATGACACATCAAATAAGGTTTATCATTATGATGATGATCCAAGAAGCTATGAGGAGACTATGTGAAGCTTAGATTATAAGAAATGACAAAAAAGCTATGGAATCTGAAATGGAATCAATGAATATCAACAAAGTATGGACTTTAGTTTAAGCTTCAAAGGATATAAAAACAATTGGTTGTAAATGGGTTTACAAGAAAAAGATTGGAGCATATAGAAAGGTCGAGACCTATTAAGCTCGCCTTGTTCCCAAGGGATTTTGTCAAAAGGAAGGTATATATTATGACAAAACTTTTTTCTCATGGAAATACTTAAATCAATTCAGATTCTTCTTGCTATAGTAGCATACTATGATCATGAAATATAAAATTGATGTGGAAAATGGATTTCCTTAATGGTGAGCTAAAAAAGGATGCTTATATGATACAATCCGAGGGATTCACACCCTTGTCTAATCATAATAAAGTCTACAAGTTTCAATTATTCATTTATGGATTGAAACAAATGTGCGAAAGTTTGTGCATTCATTTTAACAAGATAATTGAATGGTTCAATCTTGTTAGCTATGAAGAAGAACTTTGTGAGTGCAATAAGGTCAGTGGGAGCATTACATTTATATGTAGATGACATATAAAATAATAAACAATGCAAGGAAAAAAGATTCGGCTACTACTATATTATCCATGAAACATCTGGGAGAAACAACCCACATTTTAGAAATAAAAGATTTATTGAGATAGATCTAGAAGGTTGCTTGGTGTCTCCCAATATAGGTACATTGATACCATCCTAAAGAGGTATAACATGAAAACTCCAAAAGTCACTATTTGCCAATAGGAATTATAGTTACTCTCAATAGGGATGATTGTCCTAAAACTCATGAAGAGAGAGAATACATAACTAGAGTACTTTATGTTAGCATAGTGGGAGTTATTGTATATGACATGATTTTTGCATGTTCTAATATCATTTATGCGCTAGGTGTAACAAGTTGATATCAAGAAAGTCTTGGTGGGAAGCATTGAAAGTGGGTAAGACCATTCTTAAATACTTAAGAACTAAAGATTGCACCTCATATATGGAGACTCAAAATTAAAAACTAAAGTAGTTTGGTAAGCATGAGTTGGAATGAGTAATGGAATACATGAGTGATTGACTTTAGAGAAAGTGGGAGATTGTTGGAAATAAATGTGTATGTCCAAGATCCAATCCATCATGTTATCAATTTTAGTAAAAAAAAATTCTTTATTTTATTATCATATTTATTGTTTTATTAATTTTTTTTTTGAAAAATTCTTGATTAAAATTAGAGACTTATTATCATGATAGAGATTAATATAATGAGCAACAAGTTCTTTATAATTTTAATTTAAATTTTTCTTGATCGTAGAATTATTGTGAATAAGATATCGATAATCCAGATAGATCAATATATATATGTAATGATCTTTATTGGATAAAGATTAATAAATCTCATTTATTAAATTGCATATATAGATGATATACACGTGAATGTCATCATTGAACTGACTCAATTGAGAATTTATAACTGTTAATATTACCTTGATATGTCAATAGAAAGTTCTCAAGAATAAATATAATAGTTTCCTTTGACTTGAGATTATCATACAAATTAACAAATTATTTATTATGTTTTAACTTCGGACACCTAGTGCCTTAGGGCACTAGTTGAATGAATATTGGATATGATTAAATACTTGTAGAATTAATGATTAATCAAGAAGGAATTCATCAACTCTAGGTAATGAGTTTGAGCTCTATGATATAATTAAGACATTGGTCATGACAATTGAATGAAAGAAGAAAAGAGTTTCTTAAGTCATTCATGATTAAATGTGTTAGTTTATTAGTGTTTGACAATAATAGTGTATTCTAGAATTAACCTTGAGCGGTAAATGATTGAATTAAATATTACATTATTTTTTTATTAGTTCTTGAAGATAAACAATGTTACTTTATACTATCCGAACATTAAGGAGTATTGTTAGACACTTACCTTGATTAGTAAATTAATTATGATTAATTTACCTCCAGTTTAGCATTTAACCTACGGGATCACACACAAACAAGTGTTCCAATCTTGGCAAAAGAAAAAATAATATATTTATAATTAAATTAGAAAATTTAATTTAATTAAATAAATATTTTAGTGAAATATTATTATATTTTTTGCTAGCATCAAGAATGTAATTAATATAAAAATAGTATTATAAGAATAATATTCTATTACTTCATATCAGGATCAAATCATGTTATTAGTATCGTAATTAATCATGTGATTAATTGTGAATTATCTTTGTCTTACATCATGAAGCTTCTTAAAATAAAAGATATGACATAGCTTTTATTTTTATAAAGATACACAGAGATACAAAATTATTTTAAATAAAGTATTTCCTTTTTCCTCTTTAAAAAAAGGTCCAAATCCATACCTCTTTCACATTATAAATTAAAACATATACATGAGACAAAATGTATGAGACACAAACTAGAAAAATTTAAGCCTAGTTGTAGACTTGAACAGTAGAAAGAAGATTTACTTTTTAGAGTTTCACTCATCAAGGAGTTAGTAGAGATTGATCTCAATGTGAATACACGTAAAGTCTTCACACTATTGAAGAAATATTTTTGTTGTTTCAAGAACGCACATTTAGATACACAAATCTAATTTTTTCTATTTATTATTATCGTATATTTTAAATACAAAATAAATCCTAATTTTCACTGAAAGTTTTGGAAACATTTTTATGTAACTATCAAAAGCCTCCTAAAGCATGCCAACATCATATTTGCCCCATCATTGATGGATAATGTTGTCTGCCCTATTCCCAATTTCACCAATCTTGTAACCTGCATATTTTATGGGCTGATGTGAATGTGATTATAAAGTTTTGAAACCACATGCAATGTCTAATTGTCTATATATATGCAAGGAATTTCTGTTATTTAGATAACATACAAAGAAAAGGGAAAAGAAAACTAGCTCAAACTTTATGCAACTTCCCTTGAAATAGAATCTAAAACAAGTCTTGTTATTGTTAATGTATGTACCCTGTGTTAGACTGTAGTTTCCATCTCGTCTCCATTCAATACTTATAACTTGATTTTTGACTGCGTAGCAAATCAGTGAAGATCCTAA
This sequence comes from Glycine tomentella, assembly GCA_007407185.1. Taxonomy (NCBI): domain Eukaryota; kingdom Viridiplantae; phylum Streptophyta; class Magnoliopsida; order Fabales; family Fabaceae; genus Glycine; species Glycine tomentella. The sequence continues at coordinate 858,536 of PYAF01000988.1, read as the reverse complement.
TAACTGGTATATTGTTAGATAAACCCTTAACATCATAGAGCATGTTTAGATTTCAGTACTTGGGAGAGTTTTAAAGAGTATTTTTGTTTTCAAAGTAACAATTTCTTCTTTCTTTATTTTGTGTATTGGAATTGAATATGCATTGAAATTTGTAAAAGTACTTTCTCAACTTTTATCCAGTCATCCTTCAATATGTCTGTTAAAAGATAATGTCCACTTCTATAACATGTAGTTATATAGTGTGAACAAACACAAGAATACATGGTTTGTTGGCTAGTTAGCAACTCTTTACACTTCAAAAGTTGACTGTGAATGCAGTGACGAACGTAGGCATTTTATTGAGAGGGGACGAACATAAAAAAAATATATTATAAATAAAAGTACTTCGAAGACAATATAAACCTAATATACAAAAAATTAAAAAAATCTATTACAAAAATTAAGATTACTATTACAAGTGCGACCTCTTCCAAAGTTTTGTGTACAAGAATTCCTAGTATCCTAGTTTACTAATCTATCACTACACAACAATTATCCTAGCTGATATCCTTGTTTTTCAGTCGTGACCTATTTCAAAGTTAAGAATAATACAATAAAATGACTACCTTTACGCTTCTATTCCTTAAGCAAATATGTACCTTTAAATCCTGATGGATAGTTGAAGAATCAGATTTGTCAAATGATTCTATATGATCTCACAACAATTCTCTAAATGATGTAAACATAAACTTTCGAAAGCTATAATATTATTTAGAATGAAATGCATACTGTAAATACAAAAATATGTTTCTATTTATACTAATTTAAGCATATGATTGTAACCAATTTTTGAATGCAATCCTAAAAAGATATTCTATCATATTATGCAATGCAATCTTAAAGATATTTTATTATATAATGCAATCTTAAAAATATTCTATCTTATTTTTGAATGTAATGTTAAATTCTATCATATTTTTTGAATGCAATCTTAAAAAATATTTTATCTTATTATTCAATGCAATCTTAAGGCAAATATCTTGCAAGATCAATCTTCTAATCTTCTTAAGTAAATCTAATAATGTGGCATTTATTGTTTGTTATCATCAAAATTTTATAATTTTTTTTATGCATTATGGGTTCAACAAATATCCAACAATAAATTTTTTTTAGTGATGCACACAACAAGTATCCAACAATAAAATATCCAACAAATACCCTTTAGTGATGCTGATAAGGAAGTTGTGCGCATCACCAAAGGTTTCCATGAGTGAAAATGCAGCGCGTTCGAGAGAAAATAGGCATAAGGGAGTAAGGGAAAGGGACGAGGGAGATGATACAAGAAAAATGATTTATACCTACGGACAAAAATTATCACTATAAGTAAAAAATCTGTAGGTAAAAGTATGATAACGTTTGTCCTACGGACATTTCTTCCGTCAACTTTGAGGGGGCGTATTGTGACGGTTATTTGTCCGTATGTACAAGTTTTACCTACGGACATATCTTTACCTAAGATTATATTTATCTGTCACTATAGGTAGTACTTACAATTTATTGTAGGTGTAGGTGAAAGTCATTAACTTATATCTACAATCTCTAACTGTAGGTAAAAATCACTACTACATACCTACAACATCCAATCATAGCTAAAAGTCATATAATAATGAAAATATCCTCACAATATCCATGGAATATGGTACCTGCCCAATATATGAGTTGCATACAAAACCAGTACCATACAATAATTGTTGTCTAATGAGCCATATGTTTAAAAGGATTTTTTATTCTTCTTTTAGCTAGTATATATAATTGATCAATTAGTACAAAGACAGGATCCAAGACCATATTTAAATTCTATACGCTGAAATAATTCTCTCTGCATACCTCAGACATTATAATCCAGGGGATTGGTTCAATGCCTAGAGAAAATCCAATGACCAAAGCCTGAAAAACACTTAATCAAAATTGTTGAGAAGCAAAATTCTCTTAATACTCACTATTAGAAGCATCCTTCTTCCACTTCTGTGTACCAACGAAGCAGCAATCCCAGTCATTGCAACCTGCATATCTATATATATATATGTGTAAGATTAAGAAAATTAATTAACAATGACAATTATAAGTTTGAAAATTTGATAATCACATGAAGGCAATATAATATCTATTATGCTGGATGAAATTCCTATTATACCACCATAATTCAAGACATGTCTTGCTAGAATAGGGGTTGCTTACTAATAACTAATTTACAAAGCCTAACATGATACAAAAATTGACAATTAATTAATAGAAAAGAATTATCTACCTAATTAATTACCTGCACTTGCAAATATCTTGCTAGAATAGAAAAAAACACCATTGATACCATGAAGTTGTTGGTTTAGCTTATCCAAAAGAATTTTGCATTTTCCAACAAAATCTTACCAAATATTGCTAAAATTCTCCAGTTGACAAAAAGACCCAACAGGTAAGCCAACAAGATTCCAATGGTAACTGAAAGCTACGAGAAAAGAACATAAATATATGAATCTCATAATTAAAATTAATTAACTGAAGAGTAAAAACTAATAACAAATGTAAGGCTCCGTAGCTAACCTGGTCCAAGACTAATGTGTTGATATTAGTAAAGCTAGAAGAATTTAGAAACTTTACATTCCAAGTCCCATCTTCCCATATCAAAACAGAATGACAAAAGAATTGTATGCACCACATCAACGAAGTTTTCCATCCCCCACACACTAAGACACAAATGGAAAAAGGCAGAGAGAGTAATTTAGAATTTAGACAGTGTAAAAGAGATATGCTTGTCATACAAAACAAAAGTAAAAAACCCAACTAACAAACAAAATTATTCTTCATTAACTGGATTACCTGTTTTGTTACTATTGGAAGTTTTTTCAAGAGTTGGGACTCCAAACACTTGCCGAAAACATAGCAGAAAAGAACAAGATATATCATTCGGGCATCCAAAGAAATCAAAAGCCAAAAGCAGAATCCATGAAAGGAATAAATTGGCATTGATTCACATATCACATAAATAGGAAACAGTAATGAGTCTCCTAGCATTGCTTTCATTGGACAAGATATGTTTGATGTATACATTCAATATGATTGAACTATGATCAAAATCAAATAACTAACTATTAAATATTTTTGTTTGTTTACATATTATTGAGATTCAAACCTGGTTGCAGCTTTCACAATGGTGGCAAGGACTTCCCAAAAGCAAGCAGTAGACAAGATGGCTTCAGCTTATAATAGACTAAAATGAGTTTGAACCCTGGACACAGAAATTGCAGAGAGGTGCATTAAGATACAAAATTTGTGTTATTCAATTAATTGTTCAATGCAAGTTATGCAACAACTTCACTCCAATATTTGTTTATATAGAGGGCTTGGAGAGTGAGAAAAGCAAATCTGCAATGAAGATCTGAAATGAATATCATTTTTATCTACAAATTCAATCCAATGGGGTGGCTGAAATAATCTGATAGAAAAACACTATTTTTTTTGTAGTGTTTACAGTAAGTTGAGAAAGAACATCCTTTTTAAGCCTGTGAATCATCACTGTTGCCTTCCTTGATCAAGTTGTGCAACTCTTCATGGTTACTTGCACCTTGATAAACTCCAAAAACTCCCTAGAAGATCCATGTGACAATGACAGGATGGAAACTCATCCATAAACAACAAAAGAAAAACTGGCTAATCAAAAGAGTTTTATCAGTAATGAAGAGATGACTTACACCCTTGCAGTACCGGTTACCATATTCATGAACGTTCCTATATACATCAGGATACAAAGCTTCCAACTAGAGCACAATTTCAATCAGATTATTACAATGTATGATTCAAGAGCGCAAGCGGAAAGTTATTTTTCTTTTGAGAAACTCCATGATTCCAATTTTGAGAAGGGAATGAAAATGAAACAAGTGCAAAATAAATGGGAAGCAATAAGAAAGGAAATGATATTTTATCAAACAAAAATCAGAAAGGAAGCAAAATAAAATTTACCAAAAATTTATATAATTTTTTTGGTCCCTTAAAGCTGTGGGCCCTGGGTTATCACCCCTAGGCCCAGGGCCAGCCAGCCTGTATCAACCTTAAAGAATGTTTTTTTTTAAATAGTGTTTTTCAAATTTTTTCTTCATAATTTAATTTTCTTTCTCACTGCAAACTTTAATCTTAATTAAAACAAAAACATACCAAAAGAATTGGTTACAAATTATCACTTTAGAGATATTATTTATGTGGAAAAATACACACGAAAGGTTTTGAGATAATATTTTTACATTAAGATCATGCTAGGGGATAATTTTCTTTTAGTCATTGACAAAATTGGTAAAAAAGAACTTACCAATTTTAAAATCTTAACCAAAAATTATAAGTGAAGCACATTAAATATTTCAATAGAAAAAAAGTCACCTCTAAGAAATCAAGTCATTGAACCACCTCTGATAAAGAATCAATCAGCTCTGAGAAATTAAGTCATTGAACCACCTACAGTAAGTCCTCCGATATCAATCGTTGTCGCTGCCTTCTCAAGATAACGGGTAACCTCTTTAAGAGGATCCATCTCTTTCTCGCAGCATGGTAGGGGCCTTGCATTATTTAAGCATGACAGGGTCGGACATTGCCTTTGCCATAACCATTTGAAGCCAATTCTTCAATTGCCGCTCAGTACATCGTAAAGTGGATCGATATCCTTTTCATGAAAAATTTAAAAAAAGAATGTGATTTACGAGTTAATCGAGCATTTCTTCTTCTTTGTCATATCTGCCATTTTTTTTTCTAATTCCACCCTTTTCCTATCATAAGTTGTTTTGTTTGAATGAATATTTGTCTCTGAAATTACAAACCCTCTTTTTTTAATTTTTTCAATTTTTATAAAAAAAAAACTAAAGCCAATAAAATAAAAAACTCTACAAAAAAAATCAGATGCAACCATTTTTTTCTCCATCCTAGAACCATTTTTTCATTTTATAGTACCACATATAATTAGAATTTAACTAAAGATAAAACAACTAAAATTTATGTCTTAGGTCCACTAATAAAAATATATTTATTATTGAATTTTATAAAATAAAAAAGGTCACATGATAAAAATGTCATGTATGAACAAAAAGATATAATATACCTCCAAGACCACTGCAAATTGTCCAAGCCTGTTTGCAGAAACGCCTTCAAGCCTCACCTACAAGATCAATTACTTTAAGGGAACTGGTAGGGAAAAAAAATAAAAGCGAGAAATGTGACTACACATTCTTTTAAGAATCAAGTACAAAAATCTCTACCTAGTCTCAAGATTAGACAACCAAACAATATAAAGTCTTCAAAATTTATATTTTTTAGCTGAATAAAAATATGAGTGAGTAGTAACCACAACAATTTTCTTTTTGTAATAGTATATATGTACTTTCCATAATCACGAGCAATATATTTTTGCATAACTGGATGCAGATATTTGCATTATTCTATATAAAGTGAAAGAACTAATTCATAATTCATTACCCACAAGCATATAATTTTAATTTGCACATATCTTATCTTCCACCAGTAATCCAACAATGTATATATTGCCATTTTCAAGCCCAATAGTATCAAAATCACAGTTAGAGTCTTAATAATCTTTTTCTCAACACAATTCCAAGTCCTTCACTTGATAAGTCACATCACACATTTGTATTTTGTACACTCACATTGTATTTGAAGCTATGGATAATTGGATATGTAAGGAAGGTTTAACACATACATTTGCAAAAATAAATTTTGATAGTACAAATTAAACATAACAAAAAACAACAGCAAACCTCAATATCATCAAAAACAGCTCGAACATCATCCAAATTCACTTACTCATCTTCCCCGAGTTTGACAGGAAAATAGTTTTTCTTGAACCATGGATCTTTCTTTATTTCTTCAATTTTCACCCGCTGCATATATAATTATATTGGAATTAATTTAAAATTTTATTAAATTCACAAGTATTTGCCATTAATCAGGTGTAAAATTTCCCAAGTGTAAATCTTTATACAACTATACTTAATTAGACAGTACATAATATACTCAGATAGAACCATATGGTAGACAAAATCTATATATTAGAAAATGTATTTATTTTAGAATAGGCAAAAATCAAGAATCCTTACAGAACCATAAAAATATCAGGTGACTACAATAATAGATCATAACTGACAGTGACATCTTTTAATGAGAATATAATTGATTATTTTCTCAATTTTGACTATTTTTCAATTTTTTTTCCTAAATAAGAAAAGGAGAAATGAAAAAACAAATACAAAGAAAATTATTATACCTGTTCACAGCACAATACATAGACTTGCATTAAGTGGTAGGAATAAACAAGCTTATAATTATATAAATGTGCCAAGATAATCAGTGAAAAACACACTTCATAGTATACCATAATGCATGTATGTCTGTACTAGAGACTATAACAAAATAAGTCTGAAACAAATGGAAAGTTGTACACATTGTTTTAGGATTAGGATCCAGAATTTTTTTGTATGAATGACTTTGTGTCAGCAGAAAACCAGAATGGGCAAACAAATTCTGCAGCATTGATCCATGAATTTAAATAAAAAGAAAAATCAGCAGCAACAAGTTAACAGATGGTTATCAATCTACATCACCAAATGCTCAAAAATGAACATTTCAGCACACACACAAGATTCCTCATGGTATCTAATATGACAGACAAGAGGATCAAGTTTTGATAATGAGTGAAGAGTAAAAGTGAATATCACTGGAATTAGATTATTACATCTAGACAAAGAACCAGAAGGCCCCAGAGTCCAGGACTGTTGCCCCTTCAAGGGAAGGGCGGAACCCTATTTTTCAGCCCCAATACTCAGCTATAGTCCTAAATAATACAAAACAGAATCCCTTCCCCAAGTGGCTCCTTCTAAAACCTATGCACACTACTGCTGCCTCACCGTATCAAACTCTCTGTTCTTGACTACATTCAGCCCCACAGAATTTCTTTCTCACATTTACCTTCCCAATATCAGGTTCTAATGGTTAAAAGTTAAAACATTTACTATAGCAAAAACATATAACACACACATAATATTGTCTTTCACCTTCAAGTATCTATGGTACACACCCTTTCTATGACAATTGGTTTTTCCGAAATTACTTCTTTCCAAAGCCTTGCCCAGCATCCTGGAGACAATAAGATTCAAAATATTCTTTATATGGTATTAAAAGTATTAAAATAATCAAAGAACCAAAAAAGAAATAGGCTTCATAAGGAAGGAATTACAAACAAATTAAGGAAATTATCAAACTCACTTGCCGTATTACCATTCTTCCTCTATTAAATTGAATGCCAACACAAACAAAAATCATATGATATTGTATCGATAATCGTGCACATCAAATTTTAGATTAATTGAACATTTATAGGTAAGTAATCTTTTAGCCGATACTTATCCAATGCCACAGAGAATTTGGGAACTGAGATACAAACCATAAATCAAATCATTTAAGGGGTTTTCTAATTACAAAGCTCCTGAATTAAACCATCTATCAACTCTTCGGTATTGCTAAAACGGTGGAGAATTCAACTTGAACTCTACAATCACATTAGATACAGTGATGAATTCAACATCAGATCCTACAGATAAAAATTGATAAAACAAGAGAGAAATTGAGAAAAAATGAATGGTTAGAGCATTGCAAAGAGTTGATGAAATAAAAAAGAGAGATCAAAAACATTGATGAATCAGTGAGAGTAAGAAGCTGAGAGAAACTTACAAAGAGAAATTGATGAATTAGTGAGGGTGAAAGTGCCGCACCGAGAGAGGAATCGCTAATGTGAGAGAGGAATCGCTAGGGTTGGTGTGTGAGAACGTAAGAATCGCTAGACTGAGGGAGGACTTATGAGAAATCGCGAGTGAGAGAGGAATCGGAATCGCGAGTCTGAGAAAACGTAAGAGAGGAGAGTAATGACCTGGTTTCTTTTTGAGTTTTTTTAACTCTGAGAAAGAAATTGGGAAGTGGAACTTTTTAAACTTTATCTAATTGACCGTAGGTGTAAGTTTATAAGATTTTACTTACTTAAAATAATTATAAATATATATTTTTTTTGAAATTTTACCTACTGAATATTATTGAATATTTGTAGGTATAACTCATTTTGAATTTTACCTACACTAAATAATAGTAAATATAAACTTTAACTTTTACCTACATCAAATAGTTGTAGGTACAAATATTTTTTGACTTTTACTTATAGTAATTTATGTATGTAGGCAAAAACTTCCTTAAGTACATGTCATTTTTTTTGTAGTGAAAAGATAAAAAAAACTTACATACATTTGTGATAGTTTTTAATTGTAAATATATGTAAGTCACACCATATTCAATTCAAAGCTCACACTCTACATGCTTAAACTCTTACTTACTATTAGACCAATCTTTGTAGGTTTGGGTCCAAAATACTATTCATGAATATAATAAAAATATATTAGAAAAGTGGGTTATTATTCAATCTAAATTATATATCTTATATTTTCTTTTTGCACGAATGAGATAGTTAATGCTAAAAAATTTAGATTCTCTTATTGTGTATATTATATTTCATGATACATTGAAATGAAAAGAAATTAAATTGAAATAAAAACTTTGAATTAAAATAAAATATACTAGGTGCAAGTCTTGTTTCTTTTACTTTTTACTATTTTTCTCTTCAAACAAATGCACTCTAAAATTTGAAAATATGCAAGAAGTGAACAACAAATCTCTTGGGTATTTTGTAACGTACCTCTTGCATTGACTCCTCCATTCAATTGTTAATTATGCAAATCAGCGTATAGTGTTGCAATATTAAGGTTAATTTGATGAATTCAGAAAAAGGTAGTAGAACTAGGTATGATCTGAAACAAGAAAGAAAGATAGTATCCGATAAATTATTCAAATTAATCAACTAAGAATTTTCAATCTACCGGTACAAATCCAAGTATATATTTTAGGGGGTGGCCCACCCTAGCCCCCCTAGTTCCGGGTAAGTGTGAATGGTAAATTGAAGGCCATCCAGTACACGGAGAACAGACAAATAGGAATCTGTTGGTATAAGCAAGTAACAACTGTCTTAATAATGACATTTTGTATAAAATTGAATTTAATTATAATACACATACATCAGTATTTTGTAGTATTTAATAATTTTAACCACTTTGAACCTTCTGAATTCTTTAATAATTCTTTGATAATGACCAGTGTTTTCTAAAATTAAAAAGAACAATGCACCATTGTTGGTCGGCCATTACTCGCTAGTTGCTAGTTTCAACGTACCAATACTGGTTCTATGTAGTTTCCAGGTATTGTTGCAGCAATTGGTTGGTAAAGACATGCGTTGTTAACTTGTTATGTAAGGAAACTCCCTTGTACTTAGCTTAGTAACCTTCTCATCTCAACTAATATGCACTGTGTGTCTCTCTATATATGTAATATATCTCTCTGCATGAACGCCTCCACCAAAGCACATACATAGTTTCACTTGGCAAATCAGATGGATAGAGAAATTAGGAGCACTGACATTAACGATATCAGATTCGATGCAACAAGTTTTACTTCGGCAGTGGACAGTGCGATAAGGAGTAGGACCCCATCAAATTTTGGAGCATCGCCTATCCACAGTTTTGCTTCGATAGTGGACGACGCGATAAGGAGTGGGGCTGCATCAAATTTTGGATCATCCCCTGTCCAGGGTTTTGCTTCGGCAGTGGACAACGCCATAAGGAGTGGGACTGCATCAAACTTTGGAACATCCCCTATCCATGGTTTTGCTTCCAAGGAGGAAATGAGAACGGTAGCTGATCAATTGCTACTTGTGCCGAATGCGACAGGAAAAGTTGCTGTACTTAAAGCAGCCACTGCACCGTTATTCACCCTGGCTGCATTTAAAGCAGCCACAGACAATTTCTCTTTTCTCAACATGATTGGTATTGGAAGCTATGGTGTCGTGTACAGAGCCAAACTCGTTGATGGCCGCGAGGTTGCAATCAAAAGGATGAGGGGTGGTGCCTGGTTGAACAAAAAGGGTCGGATTAAGTCTGAATTGGCCATCTTGTCTTGTCTTCTACCCCACAAGCACTTGGTTGGGGTAGTTGCGTATCGTCGACACAAAAATGAGAGGCTCTTGGTATATGAATACATGAAGAATGGGTCGTTGTATGATCATTTGCACGTCAAGAACAACGTGGACAAGGACGAGGGTAGCAGTGTGTTGAATTCGTGGAAAATAAGGATCAAGATTGCTTTGGATGCTTCCAAGGGAATAGAATGTCTTCATAACCATAAGACAGTTTCATATATTCACCGAGATATCAAGTCTTCCAACATTCTTCTTGATGCCACTTGGACGGCAAGAATATCTGATTATGGGTCGTTGACCGAGGCATCGGGATCAATTGGATACATTGATCCGGAGTACTGCGATGGCCTAAATGTGTTGACGGTAAAGAGTGATGTGTATGGGTTTGGAGTTGTACTTCTTGAACTTTTGACAGGAAAAAAAGCTATATTAAAAGTACGCGAAAGATGGAATCACCCCATTATTAAGTCTGGTGGACGTTGCAGTGCCTGCTATCTTGGCTCAAGATTTGGTGAAAATTTTGGATCCGAAAGTTGTACCACCAAATGTTAATGAAGCATTAGCAGTGGAGTTAGTGGCCTATATTGCTATCCATTGTGTGAGTTTGGAAGGGCAAAATAGACCGACCATGGCTCACATTGTGGCCAATTTGGAGCGGGCATTGACTATTTGTAAGGGTAGACATGATAGCATTTCCAGTGGTACTAAATATAAGAAAACCAATACATAATCTTCGCTTATATTAAGAAAAGCTGTTTGCAATACTGCATCACCCACGGTATTGCACAGTTGCAAGTTAATTAATTTTGACTCATCAAAGTCTTACTTTGATGGGTTCTCCATACTTATGCATTAGTAGTAGTTTATATATTAGGAAAATTTCTTATAAAAAAGCTTATGTTGTACATTGTTTTGTGTGTTATTTGTATTGAAATCAATTCCAAAGCTTTCTTTCTTCTTTGCTGTATATGAGTGTGTAATAGAGAGAAATGTATTAGCTCTTGTTTATATTTCAACATGATATAGTCCAACCCCGGGAAAGGGGTGAAAAATATTGAAATTTTTGTGAATTGTTACTGATTCTCTTTGAATTTCATATTTTGATTCTTTCTAATATAGTACATGGGTATAATCATCTAACAATAAGCAGTACTTTTGTAGACTGTAAAATGTCGCAAAATTACCAACTGCTAAGCAGAAAAATGGATCATTTACGCTTTATTTTGGTTAACACAACATGGCGTGACACGTCAAAGTCTCATTAATTCCTGATGCTTGTGTATTGAGTATAAGAATTAATACTAATATTTGTCTGTCGAAATATGGGGTTTCGTCTGAGCATTGTACTTGTTATTATTTACTTTAAAACAGTGCGATTAGGGTTCAATCAGGATGGAATTATAAGTAACTAACTACTAAAGCATTGTTGCACTTGTTATTATCACCTTAAACATTGGCTTATTAAGAAAGTTAGTTAGCATAATTTAATTGTATAAATTTCATTTCAAAAATAATTTTTCTCCCTAATCTTTCATTTATTGAAACTTGATATTAAAAATAAAAGAGACATTGCAAATAAAACCTCAACTAAATGAACGGGCTTGTTAAAAAAGGTAAAAAAAAATTGTATATACTCCTTATGTTTGAGATTGGAGGGAGTGTATACAAAAATTAAAAAATTAGGGATCACAAATTTATTAGGCTTATTTGCATTCGTATAAGCCCGTGCTTGTTACGTTGGACCCTTTCTTATTGGCAACCTTGTTCAATACCTCAATGGGGAACACAAGTTTAAAATGAAGGATACATTTTGGCTATGGCATTTGTTGCTTCAAAGCTTTTGGAGTGTGTTTCACAGAGGCATTCAATGATTAAGTTCCAGTAGGTTGGGGTTAGCTAGGAAGCAATCAAAGTTAGTGGCAATGATCTATGCTAAAGGATTGTCTCTTTCGTGTCAATCAAAGGAGGTTCGTAGCAATAGTATGATTTGTTTTTAAATTGCGGAATATATTATTAGACATAGCCTCTAAAATAAAGTTTTGTACTTAATATTGAGTTTTAAAAAATATTAACAAGCTAACAAATGTTAGTTGCATGTTTAAGTTAAACCAAATGAAAATAAAAAAGATCAATAAATATTTAAATTATGTAATATCTAAATTGTTTGTTGTTGTTT
>PYAF01000988.1:802920-833455 GCA_007407185.1 Glycine tomentella | reverse complement strand
TTTGGATTACATTGACCAGACTTTATGGATGCTGAGATAGTGAAAGACTCTTTAGATTTAGAGGCATCCATGGATGTTGACATAGTTGAAGACTCATTACATTTAGAAGATGATATGCATGCTCAGATAGTTGAAGACTCTTTAGATTTAGAGGACTCCATGGATGTTGAGATAGTTCCAGACTCTTTAGATGTAAATGGCTATATGGATGTTAACAGAGTTGAAGACTCGTTAGATATGCTGCACAGTATGAGTGTTCAGAGAGCTGAAGATTCTATACATTTAGAGAGAGTTGAAGACTCTTTTGATTTAGAGGACTCAACGGATGTTAACATAGTTGAAGACTCTTATGATTTAGACAAAGTTAAACCTATGTTTGTAAGATCAAAGACTGCAGAGAGGGAATGCCAGAAAGTAATTAGACAAATGTTAAAGATTTATCTTCCGAATTTGGGAGATGGAATCAATGATGACACAGTTGAAGACTATTTAGAGTTAGATGATTTGGTGGACGAAAAACACGATACTCAACCTATGTTTGTGAGAACCGAGATGACACATAGGGATTATGATAAAGTATTTACAGACATATTAAGAATTTGTGTTCCGAATTTAGAAAATTTTATGGATGTTGAAACAGTTGAATATGGTTTAGAGTGTGAAGATTATATGGATGGAAAAGCTAACATTGAAAGCATATATGTACGATCTGAAACAGCAGAGAGGGAATGCCAACAAGTAGTTAAAGACATGTTAAATATTTATCTTCCGGACTTATGAAATATTTATTGTTTTCTTGTAATGGAATGAAACTTTGTTAATGTATTTTATTTTTTGTGTAAAAGGAAAAATTGCGAGTTCGGTAAAAGTAGTTAATGGTCACACACTTTAATTCCCCTATCACTTTTTTGTATATATAGATATGTCATCAGGTGGTGCTGATCCTCCGCAACCGCCGATCAATGATAACATTGACAATCAGACAGTTGGAAAGAAAAAACGATATGTGGTTAGACTATTACCACCTAGAGATAATTTGCCGTCGTCTACATCATCCCCTTCTAGTGTATCTATGCCAATAAGATAATTAGATTTTTTACCTACACCATCTCCACCTTCGACTGAAGCTATACCATCTATTCCAATTAATGCTGCTGGACCGTCCACAGTGCCTACAGACACACCATCTCGTACCCCAGGTGCAGCAAACATACCTTCTGATGAACATCTAGCAAATTTGGTCGTGGATGACCCCCTACCAATGATCACCGACGATTACACTGATAAATGGAGCGTAAGTATTAACAGTATACATAAATTATAAATATATCATGACATTTTATTATTTTTGGACATAGGCATTGACAAATTATTTGGTGTCTTAAGTTTTCATCCATCAAAGGTTGCGGCAAAGGCTCTTACATTGTCCATTAGACAACAATTTGATCACCCATGGCCAACTTGGGGAGCAATTCCAAAAGACCATCAAGAACTATTTTTCCAACGTTTTAAAGTAATATAATGTTGCATTCCTACTAATTTCAATGGCGTAACGATCTCTTATCTTTTTATGGTTTAAATTGTGTTTTATTGTTGGTCATTCAACATTTAAATTGGTTTATCATTGTTGTTGTTGTTAAATACATTTGTTGATATTCTTGGAAGTAATAGTAAAATGGCTGTGTTTCACCACATCCTTATGTGGTGACAATGATCTTTATGTATTTATGTATAATATTCAAACTTTGTGTGACGTTAGAGGAAATTGGTTTGGAGACCAGAGGAAGAGAGTGAAATTAAAAAAGTATTTCACTCAAAAGCCTCTCATAGGCTTTCTGAAATGTTCTGCGATGCCCGAAATGAAAATAAAAGGCCATACTGGATTGGAGATCGTGTCTGGAATGATCTATTATCACATTGAAATGCACCCGAGTATCGTTCCAAGTGTGACAAGGCCAAAAAAAATCGAGCATATGAAAAGGGTGGTTGTATGCACACAAGTGGTTGTATTAGCTTGCAGGATCATGCCATTCGATTGGTAAGATGATTTTAAAAATTATCATGTTACATTTGTTTGCATCATCAAATGTGATTATGTTATATTTTTGTTGTTATTTTTTTTATTAGTCTCAGGAACTTGGTCGATCAGCATACATTGATGAGATTTTTCAACAAACACATTTACGGAAGGATACTGGTGAATTTGTCGATGATAGATCTAGGCAGACACATGTGAGATGCTAATTTGTCATGGTTTTTGTATTAAAACATCATGTTTTGTTCATTTCATGAAATAATCACTGTTTTTCAATGACAGGAAAATTTTGAGGCTAGATTGTCTCAAGCTAGATCTGATGTTCAATCTAGTGTTGGTGATTCTGAAATGACTCCGTTGTCTCCTGCTGAAGAACAAAGACTAAGGAGTCGGTGTTGGATTGCAGCAGCTGGACCTATGCGTAAGGGACGTCTTTAAGGAACTGGCGATCTTGCTCATTCTTATAAACGTGAAGATGAGACATTCGTGCAAAACTTGGATGGGTCATCTAGCCATGCCTATGAATCAGCGGAAATTCATCAAATAAAGGAGGAGCTTTGTCAATCGAAGGAGGAGCTGCATCAATCAAAGGAGGCGTTGCGCAGTCAATGGAACAAATGCGAGTTTTTCAATCAGTTGTACTTCAATTTCTACCTCCAGAAGCTCGCAGCATTATGCAGCAGCAACAACAACTCGTCAAAGAACAACACCAACAACATGATCAACCACATGATGCGCAACAACAAAACAATGATGAACCAGCAAATGACCAGCAAGGACACGATGACAATGACTATGTTGATTATTGACTTCGAAATAGTTTATCAGTTATCAGATGTTTAACATTGCGGTTTTATTTTATTTATATTTGGAACTTATTTTAGTTTGTTTAAACATTTGACTTTTAATGTATGAATTCAGTTTTTAATTTTATAATACGCTTTATTTTGATAATGATGTTATTTAATATCAATAATTAAAAAAATCTACGGAAATTACCAACGGAATGAGCGATAGGTAATTTCAGACGGAAATGACGTCAGAAATTTCCGACAAAAATGGACGGAAATGGCCGTCGGAAATTTCCGACAAATAAAAAATCCATCGGAAATATTTCCAACGACCGTTTTTTCAACGGATTTTCTTCCGTCGGAAATCTCAAATTTCCGACGGATTTCGGCTGTCGGAAATAGCTTTTTTTTTGTAGTGAATATAGTTGTTTCCCACCCCATAGCAACAAAAGTATGTTTCCATGGTACACATGTACAACGGAAATATACTTTTGTGGGAAAGGTATTTTTGGAATTTACTAAAAAGCCATGGTGAGAATTAAAATTTTGGGGTGAGAATAACAACTCCCTCCTATGGTGCGCTGTTCAACATGTACAGTCGATGGGTTTAAAGTTTTGTTTTTGGAGACTGCTAATTGGTTGCCACTTGCCATTCAAATGAGTGCCTCCAAGGCTCCAACAACTTATATTGTTTTTAAATTTATATATTATTAAGAAAAAAACAAAAATTACAATACACTGAATAAAAATAAAATGGAACAAGGATTTTACGTGAACGCTGACATCAACATTAGTACCAATATACCTCCACGAGAGAGAAGAAAATCCATCTCACTTGCTGAGAGTATGTTCATCCTTGCAATAAGAAATAGATTGCATAATTTTCTCACTTCAAATTCTTATTTTCTAATATGTAACAGTTGTTCGTGAAAATAGTCTTCTGTTTCATGTAATTTTTTCTCATTATATTTCCTTAATATAATTAAAAGATTTATTAATATATAAGATTATGAGAAATGCTCTAACTCATATATTAAGAGGCAATAAATACGAGTCTTAACAAAAAAGCTTAGTAAATTTAATAATACTTAGGCTCTGGTTGGATTAATTCCTCTTAACATACTTATAAGGAAAGAAAATACTAGTAAGAAACTAGAATGATTTGAACTTCTTCCTAAGTTAAATTAAATTAACTTAATATTCTATTTTCTTCTAAATATTTATAAAAAAAAAAATCTTAGACTTTTTCTATCCATATCCAAGACTGGATTTCGATCAGACATATTCGATAAACCGATTAATGTTTAAATATATCTTCTCATCAGATTCAGCAATATATATATATATATATATATATATATATATATATATATATTTTCTAGTCTCTTTTCTCGTTCCCGCTTTTACCCCATATGATATCAGAGCCAGATGGGGAAGTAGGAATATATGGCTAGATCTGAGTTGTCTTTTACTTATCTGAGTTATTATCCAGAAGCCTGTATATTCTTTCTGTTTGTCTGTATTATGTTTTCTTAAATGAATTAAAGTACTTTTATCTTTTGACTGGTTAGCATGATAAGCGGAGAAAGTTTAGATTTGGTATTGCTGGGGTAGTAAGTCCCGCTGAGTTCAGGGCCATAAATCCTACAAGATATTGTAATATGAGATCTGAACTTTTGTCTGAAAATTCATTGGCTATAGTTAAAAGATAAACAGTAAAAAAAAAAAAAGAGTCTGGAATATAGCTCAGTAGGTAATTTTCAACTTGGATCTATCTTTATGTTTTTACATAACCAAAGGATGGCAATGATATCAGGGGATTTATTTTATGATATTTTCGTCATGTCTCTCTTTTCGCTCCTTTTCCTCTCGCTTTTCTTTCAAATCCTCCCAACCCTCATCTTCTTTTAATCCTTCCCAAGCAGAAAATGCTTTAATCAAATCAAATCGTAATATTTTCAAAGAGGAAGTTTCTTTTGAAGATATTAATCAAGATCTGGATGACTGGAAGATCCTCAGGATTCCAGAAAATGAACTTTATAAACCTGAAGGAAATTATTTCAGTAAATCTGATTTCATTATTCGGACTGTTGAGACTAATATACATCTTAAATCTAATTTTGATGAAATAAAACTTCTTTCAAACGGATCTTTAAAACTTCATAAACAAAAATATAGTTTTCTGCATATTGGATGTGTTCAAGTTGCAGCTAAACCTTTAGGGATAGAAGGATTAAACACCTCAATTCTTTTGTGCCTTCGAGACTCCCGTCACAATCAGTTTACCGATCCCATTCTAGGCACCGTAGAAACCAGCCTTAGTAATGGTCCAATCTACTTCAACTGTTATCCTGATAGGACTATCAGCCTTGAGGATGCCAACATCTTAGATGTTCTAACCTTAGATGTCCAGCTTTATGGTCTTGATATGAAGGCTGGATCCATCCCAGTTAATATCATCTATCGAGTTCAATACAAGGTAATGAACTCGTGCATGTCTAGAGTCCTTAAACCCAGGAAGACTGGAGAAACTACCTTGTTTCTCACAGACACAACCAAGGCCAAGGTTGTGATTCCTAAAGTCATTAAGTGGGAAGACATCAATTTCCCTCAGACTTGAGCCATGGATAGGGTAGCCCCTGCCAAATCTCAAACCACACCTAGCTTTGAGTCTGTCAAGCAGTTTGACTCAGGAAGGGTAGAAATCACCTTTAATAGGTCGAATTCCTTAAATACGGCTAGATCATCCTTTACTAGAGATTTTAGATCTGAAATGTTTGGATCCGTCTTTTCTAGGAAATCCTTTTCTGCTGCTCCTAGTACCAGTGGTAGAATCAAGCTTCAGGGGGTAGAAACCTCGTCGTCCATTCCTCAACCTGTTTATCAATAGGAAACCAACAAGGAAAAGTCTAGGTCTATTCCTTCTCCAACCTTTTCATCTATGCAAGATTATGAAGTTATCCATGATTAATAAGGCCTGCATAGATTATAAAGCCCTTAAGCTAGATTTCGACTCTGAGGAAATGACTCCTCAAAGAGAGTGGTTTCTTAGCCATTATAGGGATGATAGTAAAGATCAGATTAGGGAAGAATATTATTCCTTTCTTAATCTTGTTAAGTCTCAAATCTTTTTCTTTGATTGGTTTAAGTCTTATGCAGCTTACCATAAGATAGATTACCCTTTCTTAGAGCCAAACACCATTAGTGTTATCACTAAGTATGACCTTAAGGATGGCCAGATTGTTAGATCTGAGTTCCCTCCGTCGACCAAGTTTATACTTCTTAACGTCAGGAATGATAAGCATGGTCACATTTATGCCTCACCCTTTAAGTCTAGGGATGAATCTGAACCCATAACTCCCAAGGATATCAAGAACCTTATGGAGCAATCTAATTATACCAACAGATACCTCCAGTCCATAGGAGAAAAATTAGGAGAAAAACCTAGTCTAGAAGCCAGTACCTTTGCTCCTAAAACCATTCAAACCCCTATCTTCAAACCTTTTAGAATGACTGATAAGCTTAGGAAAGAGTTTGCCAAACTCAGAGCTTTTAATCAACCACCTGAAGAACCAAAGGACAAGCTTGAAGGATTGACGTCCATTATCATTCAAGATACTCCTCAGACATCCCAAGAAGCCCATTCTAGGCTGACCCTTACTAGAGCTAGATCTAGGCATGAAGCCCAAAAGGACAAAGATAAGGAAATCAATGTCCTTAGCCAAGCTAAGTCTGAAAATGGAAACTCTGACTCAGATAGATCTGTCCGAATCAACCCTATTAGGAATCAGCCTAACTGGAAACAACCCTCTAAGTTGTATTACCATAGGGCAACTACTCCAGACCTTCTCCTAGAAGAAAGAGAAAACTCCAAATCCTTTAATGCCAACCATGTCTATGAATGGAACATAGATGGCAAAACTGAGTACCAGATCCTCAATCTCCTCCAGCAGATGACCATGGTTGCTACAGCCTATGATACATCCCTTAACTGCACGGAAGCAGTTATTGTAAATATTTGAGTTTCCGAATTTATTGGACAACTAAAAGGCTGGTGGGATAACTACCTTTCTGAGGAACACAAGATTACCATCCAGAATGCTGTCAAAATGGAAAATGATGGCACAGTCCTGACCCAAGATGGTAAGCCAATCCCTGGCTCAGTCAACCAGCTAATCTTCACCATAGTTCAGCATTTCATAGGTGATTCCAGTCTTTCGAAAGATAGATCTGCCGAACTCCTTTCTAATCTTAGGTGTAAAACCTTAGCTGACTTTAAATGGTATAAGGATACCTTCCTTACTAGAGTCTTTACCCGTGAAGACAGCCAAGAATCTTTCTGGAAAGAAAAATTTCTTGCTGGTCTTCCTAAGTCCTTAGGGGATAAAGTTAGGGATAAGATCCGCAGTCAGCACCCTAACAATGAGATCCCCTACAAGCAATTAAGTTATGGTCAGCTTATTGCTTACATCCAGAAGGTAGCCTTGAAGATTTGTCAAGATGATAAGATTCAGTATCATCTTGCCAAAGAAAAGGCTCAAAACCGCAGAGATTTGGGAAATTTCTGTGAACAGTTTGGCCTCCCTTGCTCCAAACCCAGGAAGCCTAGAAAGTATACCCATAATCCTGATAAACAAAAACCAAGAAAATCTGTTTATCATCGCCATAAGTCTGGTACCCCACCTAGAAAGCTTAGGAGAGAATTCCAGACGAAACCTCCCTTTGATAAGGTCAACATTCCTAAGAAACCCATAGTCTGTTGGACTTGTGGCAAACCCGGCCATAAGAGTCAGTACTGTAGGCTTAAGAAGAAGCTTAGGAACCTTAATCTCGAACCCTCTGTTGAAGAACAGATTAATCAGCTCTTAGTAGAATCCTCCTCTGAGGAAGAATCTGATAAGGATAATTCTGAAGGTCACTCTTCAGAAAATCTGAATCAAATTCAAGAGGATGATTTATCTTCGACTGATGAAGACTGTCCTTCTTCTTCCCAGGTCAATGTCCTTACCCGGGAGCAAGATCTTCTTTTTGAGGTGATTAATTTCGTTTCTGATCCCGAAGAAAAGAAAAATCTTTTGTTTAAACTTAAAAAATCTTTGGATGAATCATCTTCTTCATCTTCTAAAACTAACAATTTATTAATCAACAATAAGTTTAATCTTAAAGAAACTCTTAAGAAGTTTGATAAAAGTATTGTTAAACTAGTGACCCTTCAGGACCTTCAGCATGAAGTTAATCAACTGAAAGCTGAGATTCGCCTTATTAAAGAACAACAAAGTGTTCATCAGAATATTTTGAGTGTTCTGCAATATGGTGATCCAACTGATGAGGAAGAACCTGTTCAGAATAACCAAACTTCTGATAGTGATTCTCCCGATGATCCAGTTAGTCCTGACATTCCTCCCAAGATTTTTGAATTAATAAACCAGTTAACAATTCAAAAGTTTTACATCAAGGTCAAGATTATTGTTGGAACCTTTATCCTTGAAACTGAAGCTCTATTTGATACAGGGGCAGATTCAAACTGCATCAGGAAGGATTAATTCCAACAAAATATTTTGAAAAAACTTCTTAGTGACTTGGTACTGCTAGTGGATCTAAGCTTTGCGTTAATTTCAAACTTTCTGATGCTTTCATAGAAAAGGATGATTTTAAAGTTAAAACTTCTTTTCTTCTAGTCAAAAATCTTAAAAATTTGGTTATTTTGGGAACACCCTTTATCAAATCCATCTTCCCTATAACCATTTCAGATAAAGGTATTTCTACTACTTATCTGAATAAATCCATTACCTTCAAGTTTTTAAAAGATCCTATTGTTAGAAACTTGGATCCAATCTTTTTTAAGCAAAACCAAATCAATTATCTTAAGGAAGAAATTTCTTATAACAAAATTGATGATTTGATTAATCAACCCGTCATCCAGCATCGCATCCAATCCTTGTCCAACCAAATCCAAAACTCTATCTGTGCTGATCTTCCAAATGCTTTTTGGCAAAGAAAACAACACATTGTTGATCTTCCATATGAAAAGGATTCCAATGATCGACAAATCCCTACCAAGGCCCGACCCATCCAGATGAGTCAGGAACTCCTCGTCCATTGCCAGAAGGAAATCCAAGACCTTCTGCAAAAGGGATTAATCAGAAAAAGCAAGAGTCCTTGGTCTTGTTCTGCTTTCTATGTTAACAAACCAGCTGAAATTGAGCGTGGATCTCCTCGTTTAGTCATCAACTATAAACCGCTCAACCAAGCCCTTCAGTGGATCCGTTATCCGATTCCAAATAAAAGGGATCTTCTCAATCGTCTTTTTTCCGCTAAAATCTTTTCAAAATTTGATATGAAATCTGGATTTTGGCAATTTCAAATCAGTGAAAGGGATTGTTATAAAACAGCTTTTACGGTCCCTTTTGGACAATATGAGTGGAGAGTCATGCCTTTTGGATTAAAATATGCTCCTTCAGAATTCCAGAAAATTATGAATGACATTTTTAATCCTTACTCTTCCTTCATCATTGTCTATATTGATGATGTCCTTGTTTTCTCTCAATCTGTTGACCAGCATTTTAAACATATTAACATTTTTATCCAGGTAATCAAGAAAAATGGTCTTGCTTTATCTAAAACTAAAATCAATCTTTTTCAAACAAAAATTCGCTTTCTTGGTCACAACATCTATCAGGGCACAATCACTCCTATTAATCGTGCGATAGAATTTTCATCCAAGTTCCTAGATCAAATAATCGAAAAGACCCAACTCCAACGTTTTCTTGGTTGTTTAAATTATGTGGCTGATTTCTTTCCTCAGCTAAGTAATCTAGCCAAACCCCTTTATGACGGCCTCAAGAAAACTCCTCCTTCGTGGACTAATGTTCATACTGATCTGGTCAAACAAATTAAGTCTCAGGTCAAAAATCTTCTGTGTCTCTACCTTCCCAATCCTTCAGCCAAAAAGATTGTTGAAACTGATGCCTCTGACATTGGTTATGGTGGTATTCTTAAATAGTCTGTCAATGGCAAAGAACAAATAATTGCATTTACTTCAAAACATTGGAATCCTACACAGCAGAATTATTCCACAATTAAAAAAGAAGTTTTAGCAATTGTTTTGTGCATATCAAAATTTCAATCTGATTTACTTAATCAAAGGTTTTTAGTTCGTGTTGATTGTAAGTCTGCAAAAGAGATTTTACAAAAGGATGTTAAAAATCTTGCATCAAAACAGATTTTTGCCAGATGGCAAGCTATTTTGAGTATCTTTGATTTTGATATAGAATTCCTCAAAGGTACCTTAAACTCTCTACCTGATTATCTCACTCGTGAATATTTACAGGGGAGAAACCAACAGTAGTAGTCCCATGCCAAGATCGGAAAAATCATCTTCCTCCTCACGAGGGAGAGGAAAAGGCAGAACCACCACCAAACCAAGGCTAGCTGTGGCTGGCTTAATCGCCCATGCAGGGCATGGATCTTCAGTCAAACAAGAAGAAGACTCCAACAAACAATCAAAATCTGGGTCATCTACCCAGTCTGGGTCATTAACCTGGAAACTACCTCAATCTATTACTGGGTCATCCACCCAGAAATCTGAACCCCAAACCGTTTCTGGACCAACCACTCAGAAACCTAAACCTCTTTCTCAAACAAAAGAAGACTATGCCATGTCAATCCAAGTCCTTTTGGCCCTTCAAGAACAGGGTCTCACCCACCTCCCAAAAGGCCTCCCATCTAGAACATGGGCAGACATCACTTCTGAAGAAGAAGAAGGTGAAAGATGTCTGGCAACCTTAATCAAAAACATGGCAGAGACTCCCTTAGTCCTCCATCAACCAAAAGGCAAAGCCATAGTTCGACAGCCTGAACCCTTGGCAATCCAAAGGCCTAAATCCCAAACACAATACGTCCCGAAAAACAAGTATCAGGATGTCATTCAGATGGAACCTGAGTTTTGGGACTCAAAACCAACCAAAGTCCCCCAGAAAATCTTTCCCAAAGATATTCAGGGTAATCAGTACCATTTCGAACCTGCCTCCCTGCTCAAGACCAGACATTTTTATGAATTTATCCTGGTAGACACCAACTCAGTCCAGATTAAACATCATAAAAATAAAAACTCTGAGCAAATTACTTATTCAACTCTGCAAATCCTTAAGGTTATGACACCAAAAGAATTTGGAGAATTGAATAAAATTAAAAAAATTTCTCAAAACTATGATCCCATGGGTTTTTCTTACTGGGATTATCAATCTACCTGGTATAATGTCTTTAATTTCCAGAATAAAGACTTTATGCATTCATGGCTCATCTATTTCAAACAAAATGTCCAGTACAAATTTTCCCAGTGGTTTTTGCAATGGTGGAATTTCTATGGACCAATCCTTGAGATACTTCCTTCTGAGGTAGTATCTGACCTCACAATCTTTACGAAGAAGTTTGAGCACCCCGAAAATGATCCATTTCCGGTAGACCTTCACTTCTTCAGCAAACTGTCTCTCGCCTGGATCTTCTAATGGCGATATGTCTATAGCAACGTTTCAGTCAAAGGACAACTGCCAATGCTTCGCAGGCAAGCTCTTGTCAAGTGGTGGCCCCAGTTTGATCATTCAAGAGCTAATCCCGAACAGGTATCGCTTTGGTTCAAACAGCATCCGACCCTCTAACCAGAGCAGCAGACCCAGAAGCGTGCAAGTTCCTCAACCAGAGATCACAGGTAATAGCAGCCTTGGCATCCTCCACATCCAAGGAGAAGTTCAAGGAAAACATGAAGATGATCATCAATCTATTGGAAAAGGAGAATGAAGATGTCTGCTCCTCCTCCAAGAAGCAATCTAAGGAGCCCGCCGAAGACTCTTCTCAATCGTCGGACGATTTCTACCGAAATGAAGACGACTATTTCGGCATCAATCTTGATGATGACTGAGCCTAATCCAGTCACCACCCTAATCAGCAAAGCAGAAGGGTAAGTGGAGAAAGCTCATTTTGCTTAAATCAGCATGACATCAGCATTTTCTGCGGCAGACTACTGTGCAGCACTGTTCACTGTAGCGGTAGGTTTCCCGGTATTTGTCACTGGTACTGTAGAAACAGGAAAATGTTGTATCTATTTAAGGGCTGCGTCCTGCAATCTGTGAACAAGTTTTTCTTTCCTTAGTTTCTATCCTCAGAGTGTTCTCCCTAGGTATACCTCTGAGCCCAGCGTTTAATTATCTTTGTAATCTTTTAATCTTTTGAGAAATTAAATCTATTTTCTCATATTGCATGTTTTGTTTCTGTAATTAAATATTTCTCTTCTCACCCACTCCCTCTCATCCCAACGGCTTGCCGCACTTGAGAGTATCACTTTATATTTATGCACTAAATTTATTTTGTTGTATTATGTTCTAATAGCCATGTGAATTCCGTATTCTATTCCTGCTTCTCATTTATGTTGTTTGTTGTCTAGTCTCTTTCCCCGTCCCCGCTTTCACCCCATATATATATATATATACACACACACACACACTCAAGACTCAGGATTTCAAATTCGGACTTACCTAATTTACACAAAATAAAAGCGAACACGGCGAACAATGTGTACAACTGGCCAAAAAGATAAAACAATTTACATATCATTACACAACTTTATTTCTGTCCACACTTTTTGTCTTTCCTGCCAACACTTCTTATTAGAGGTGTTCGTTAATCGATCCAAACCGATGTAAATTGCGGTGATCGAACCGAAAAATCAATAACTGAAAGAATTGAAAATCGAAAAATCGAAAACCGAAAAATTTTACTGGATTGGATCGGTTTTCGGTTTGGCTGGTGAAAACCGATCCAATTACCTACTTGGGCTTTTTAGTTTTACATTTAAGTTATGAGTTCAGTTTGAAAATTAGAAAATTGTGTTTGTTTTTGTCCAATGAACATGTTTGCAGCAAGATTTCATTGCTCTTTATTTTGTCCAATGAACGTGTTTATCCAATGAAAATTAGAAATTGATGTTTGTTTTTGTCCAATGAATGTTTTTGTTTCTGCTAGATACTCCTTATTTTGATAAAAATAAGTCTTATAAGTTTTAATTTGAGACTTTTTAAAAATCCGAAAACCAATCCAATCCAAACCGAAAAAAATTGGATTGGATTTGATCGGATTTGAAAAAAATTTCAAACCGAATAGATGATCAAATGACCAAACCGAAGAAATTGGATCGGATGGTTTTTTCTTCAAAACCGATCCAATCCAGACCGCGAACACCCCTATTTCTTATTAGCATCTTGGTCTTGGTCTTTAATCGGAGAGTTCCTCTTTTGTAAAGTAATTAAACATACTCCTATTTTTCTGATAAAGATCGGTAGTCTACTAGTTCCTTCATCTTTAATCATCTTTTTGCTTTGATTATTCCCAAACCAAGATTAATTCTACACCCAAAAGGCGAGCTAGATACATATCATTAGGCCGGTTTGACCTTTTTAGGTGTGAATCAATTTCCTCACCAGTTTAACGAGGAGTTCGTTTCCATAATATTGGTCAGAACTATAATAATTAAAGCCAAATACAAAAGCATACACATCCAAATATAGAAACTAATGTTTAGGGGCAGTGAAATGAGCAATCTTGTGATACATGCAATGTTTTTATTAGGGGTAGTGAAATGAGCAGATACATGCAAATATTTTTCTATGAGATAATTTTGTTCAAGATACAATCAGACATTAAATATAAACACTCGTGACAAAAATTTGAATTTCAATTCATCATATGAGAAATTATCTTCTTCTATTAGATCCAACTTGATCGGTACATAAACAATGTTTTTTTATTTTTGTTATTATCTTCCTTCTTCACTTCCTATTTAGTAGTGGTAGGCTGGTAGCTTCCATCTCTAAGGTTATCATCATACCTTTCTTGACAAAGAGAAGCAGTTGAGCTGTGTTTTTTAGCACCGCCCGTCTATCACAATCTTTCATATATAGGTAGGCCCTAGTGTGAATCACTACACTGAAACAAAATTATGAGCTAGCACTTAGTCCATACTCCATACCTGCTCATTATATGGGTTGCTCTCTCTTTAATTTTCAAGATGCACATAAAGATGGAATTAAATACTTTACATACAAGTCAACCCATTGAGTAGTCAACTATATATATGGGCATGGCATACAGGTTCAAGATATTATGATACATTATTTTCACTTCGCATCACATGTATTCATATTGTTGTTGCACATCCTGGTCTGTAGTCAACAGCAGTAAAGTTATCCTCCAAAATATCTATTTTCAGTTGCACCCCTGAACATCTCCATGATCAGGTGGTGATGAGGTCAATCTTTACCTTCCCTTTTCATAATTAAATATAATTTCAGCACATATCATCTTTCTTAATTTACTTCTATGATTTTAATCTGGAATAGGGAAAGCTAAGTCCATTGTAAATATGCTATTTTTAAATTTAATGAAAGCTAGACCTATAATTGGTGGAATTAAAACTGACAAGTTAGCAATACATAGGGATGAGACACAATTATTCTGGCAAATAAACAAGTAAACAACCATTGAATGATCTAAATTCAAAAATTTGAGCACTACTAACATTGTGTCCTCTACTATTTCAAATCCTCCTATCCATGAAAACATTGAAAAGAAGATACATTTTGAATATCTTTCTACCGTAGTTGTTCTATATACTTGATTCACCAAAACACAAATTAAGGTAAATTTAATTAATTGAAGAAAAATTTATAAGCAATGTTATATTATATGTATAACTTTCAATTTTTTTTCATTTAGTATTTTTTAAGATTTTGATAACATTACATCTCAACTTTTTTCAGCAATATGGGTGTAGTGTGGAATGATAAAACGACTCACTCTCACGTTGAGCGTGTCAACGCATGCATTTTGACATTGTGACAAGAGACCAGAATCTTAGACTTTAAGAAATTGTTGGTCATATTAATATACATGCAACACCCTTCATATGTGTTTTCATGCTTTGAGATCACTAGCTTCGATTATAGCAGTGGTCTGCCACTTCATAAAATGCATTATTTAACTTCTCCATAGCCAATTATGACACATCCTGGTGGATGTAGAAAGCTTATGATCCATATTGCTTGTCCTCTCATTTCAAATTTAGTCAGCCCCATCACATTCTCTTAGACAAGAAAGGTCCTTCTTTCACTTGTGTAATTAGATACCTAAGCCCCATATCCCTTCTCTTTTTCTGTCCATGCCAATTCCTCAAACATACCTCACTATCTCAAATTCCCTTAAAGTCACCATCAAAAACATCGGTCATCAACTGGCGTATGGTTATTCCAGCTTAAGCATTTCTTAAACATACATCACATTATCTCAAATTTCCTTAAAAGTTACCATCAAGCACATGAATCAATTAATTGTCACATGATTATTTCAACTTAACTGTTTGTCAATCATAAGCACACTTGTTGGAGGTAAGGAGGTTTGAGAGAGAAGGGTTTAGTGTTGGGTGCTTGAAGTATTACACCAAGAGACATCAGATTTGGAATGTTCAACAGTGTTACCTCCAGCGTAGGAAAAACCCTAGTAATATAGTAAGCTATTGAGTTCCAGCCCATATGGACCCATATAACCATATAATAACCTATTGGACTTCTATGTGAACATATTATTATTAATATATATAACATATATATTTAACAATTTCCTCCTATGTTCACAATACAGCACAATCCAATAAGGTAGTCAGTGTAATGTTCAAACAAACATGAATCATCCATATCCAGTTCAAGACAATCAACTCAGATCGGTCAAAGAGTTTTAATAATAAAATATTAAACTCAGACTACGTTTGCAATCAAACTAAGTGAATCATCATTCTCATGAATCTGTTTTGAGATCAATATATCAATATAAATACCAAGAGTTTTTAGATTAAATCTAAACTCATCCAAATCTCAACATCCAAAAAATCAATCTCAAAATCAGTTCACAACCAACATATGCATAACAATCAAGTATAAGTAGGCCAATCAAAATAGTCTAAGGCCTTACAGATATAAGAAAGAAACATAATAATCACAATGTTCACAAAATAGAAATAACAAAATATAAGTCTCAATTAATGGACTCCAATATAATGGGCAATAGAAAGTGAACTGTCAAGTTCCCTACTACTCTAAATGATATATTCATATATCAAGTTGGTCGTCCTCCTAAGGATCCAACTTCTTAAGCTCTCCTCCATCTCTACCATCCCCTGTAGATTTTCAAATATGAATTTCATATTATCATGAATTCAATCATTTGAATAAACTACTAAAAATGTCTAGTTCTACTAAAAGAACTTAGCATCATATCATCAGGCAAAGAAGAACATATATCAATGTCATAAAGCATCATAGTATCATGTTCATAAGCATCAAGCTAGTTTCATAAATTATGAACAAGGCATAAATAGTTTAAGTTATAAAGAGCCATCAACCTAAGTTTATTTGTAAGAGAATAACGATTGTCTCATTTAACAGAATAAGACTAATAGCCATATCACTTACAATAACCTAGTCTATTAATGTCAAGTTTCAATTAAGAACAAGACCAATAAGCTGCTTATATAATCAACTATTTCTATGTTTCAATTTAGAATGTCACAATTACTAATTCCTTAAAGTCAAATAATCTAACATCAAGTTTGGAATGAGATCATTTAACCAAAAGGATAGGCCAACCTGGTAGGATTGTATCATCAAGTTTGGAATGACACAAGCTTCCAGATCGAACTTTGAATTGGATTAAAAATCATCTCATCAAGTTTGGAATGAGATAACTCACCCTTTTCAAAATAGTTAGCAACCACAATCATCAATGAAACATATAAATTGTGTTTATCATTTGGCCAACAAAAGAAGTTTATTTAATTCAAAACACACAATTTTAAAGTAAGTAAATGATAATTAAGACTTGTCTACATAGTCTTTAACTCCATTTCCCCCTCCGTTTTGAATAATCGATCTTTAGGCAAACCTTTTGTGAGAGCATCAGCCATGTTATCCTTTAATCTCACATCAACCAAAGTGATAACTCTTTGTTCTTTCATATAATTCAACAATGCATGTCTCAGTCTCACATGTCTTCTCTTTGAATTAAAGAGAGCATTCTTTATGACTTGGACTGCTGCTTGATTATCACAAAATAAACTTAAAGAATTAATCTTTAGTTTAGTCAAAGGAATATCCATAATCAGATTCTTTATTCACTCTGCCTCTTCACCAGTTGAGGCTAAAACAAAAAGTTTTAATTCCATTGATGACAACACAATACAAGTTTGTCTTTTGGATTTCCAAGTAACAGCAACTCCACCCAGAGTGAATACATATCCACTGGTGGATTTACTATTTCCAATTTCTGAACACCATGAGGCATCAGAATATCCATCCATGGTTGGAGGATAACTAGAATAACATAGAACATAATCTTTTGTACCTTTAACGTATCTCATCAGCCAACTGAGGGCATCCCAATGCTCTTTACTAAGATTACTAGTGAAATGACTCAACATGCCAATTGCAAAGGCTATGTCAGGTCTAGTGCAACTCATAGCATACATGAGACTACCTATCAGTTTTGAGTATTTTAACTGATCCACATTGGTCCCTTTATTAGGACTCAGTCTTTTGTTATAATCATATGGTGTCTCACTCGGTTTACACTCACTATATCCCCAGGTAGAAACTAGCTGCTCAATATAATGAGTTTGGCTAAGGGAGATAACTTGCCTTTCAAAGTTTACTTTCATACCGAGAATGGTATTAGTTATACCAAGATCTTTCATGTCAAATTCTCTAGCTAATGTGGTTTTCACATCACTCACTATAGAATGATCGAAGCCAAGAATTAACATGTCATCAACATACAAGCATATGATGACTATCTTATTTGACATGAAATGATAGTAAAGGCATTTATCTGAATAACTGGACTGAAAATCATAGCTCTTTACCACCTTGTCAAACTTAAGATGCCACATCTTAGGTGCTTGTTTAAGACCATACAAAGATTTGTTCAATTTACAAACTTTTTCCTTAAGGCCTTTCATGACATACCCTTCAGGTTGTTCCATGTAGATTTCTTCATTTAACTCTCCATTTAAGAAAGTTGTCTTTACATCCATTTGATGCATTACAAAGTGTTCAATAGATGTCAAAGCAAGAAGAATTCTTATAGTTAACAGATGACATACAGGTGAATAAATGTCAAAAAAGTCTATTCCACTATGTTTTTTAAAGCCTTTAGCTACTAGACGTGCTTTATATCTAGCTATTGATCTGTCACCATTCAGTTTCTTCTTTAATACCCATTTACAGGCTATAGCCTTAGCCCCTTTTGGCAAATTGACTAGCTGCCAAGTGTGATTCTGTAGCAAAGAACTCATTTCATCATCTATGACTTCTGCCCACAGTAAGGATTCCCTAGATCTCATTGCTTCTTGATAGGAGAATGGATCACCCTCTATATGGTAAGTGACAAAGTCCTCACCAAAACTTTTAGAAACTTTATCTCTTGTAGATTTTCTAACGGGGATTGGTTCAATAGCCAGTTGTGTGAGATTAGTGTTAAAAGGACAAGCTATAGATTCTACAGGAGATTCTGAAATCATATCTGTAGATCCAAAAACCTTCAAGTCAAGATTGCTAACAAACTTGTACTCAAAGAATTCTGCATCTCTAGATTCTATCATTGTATTAGTAGATAGATACAAAAATCTGTTTGCAGCATTATCTTCTGCACTACCTAGATATACACAAGTAGTGGTTCTAGGTCCCACCTTAGGCCTTTTAGGATTTTGTATCCTTACATAGGCAACACAACCCCAAGTTTTAAGGGTATCATATCTACAAGGACGTTTGTGCCATATCTCATAAGGTGTCTTAGACAATTTAGAGTGCGGCAACCTGTTTAAGATGTTATTAGTAGTTAAAACAGCTTCTCCCCAATAGGAGGAAGGCATGCCAGTTGTAAGTAATATAAAATTTAACATTTCAATTAAAAATTTTTTATTACGCTCTACAACACCATTTGATTGGGGTGAGTAAGGAGCAGTGGTTTCAAGTATTATGTCTTCCAAAGCACAAAATTCCTTGAACCCAGTCATTGTATATTCTCCTCCTCTATCACTCCTAAACCTCTTAATTTTCAAATTAAGTTGATTTTCAACTCTAGATTTAAAAATCTTAAACTTTTCAAAAGCTTCATCTTTCAATTTTCAACAAATAAACATGACAATATCTAGAGAAATCATCTATGAAAGTGATTAGGTACTTCTGACCTCTTCTGCTGACATAGTTTTTAAAGTCACAAAGATCAGAATGTATAAGCTCAAGAAGTGGTGTGCTTTTAGAAACCGACTTAAAAGGTTTTCTAGTGATTTTAGTCTGTGCACACACTTCACATTTGTCAAATCGAATAGAAGTATCTAATGAAATGTTGTGAGTTTTAGATAAATGTTGCATTTTCCTATAATTCACATGTCCAAGTCTATTATGTAATAATTTTGGATCAATCAAAGTAGAACTAACATGGTTTATGCTATCATTATCTAAACTTAATCTATACATGCCATTGATCATAAATGCACAACCGAAGTAGCATGAGTTAACAGATAAAGTTACTCTACCATTCATAGTTGAAAAAGACATACCAACTTTATCAAGTAAACTTATAGATATTAAATTCTTTTTAAGTAAAGGTACTACTTTAACATGTTTCAAAGTTAGTAACTTACCTGAAGAAAGCACCAAATTAGTAGTTCCAGCATGAGTCACCTCTGCCTCAGCACCATTACAATTTTCCACGGTGTCTTTCACTTCTATGACCTCAGTGAGCAAATTCTCATCATTTGTCACATGGCATGTAGCACCACTATCTAACCACCACTCAGAAGAGACACTGACCTTTCCATTGTTCATCATTCCAATGAAGGCTTGAGGCTCAGGTTCACTAATAGCATATTAGCCTCATTTTGTAGTGTCTTGTTCTTTTACATTTTTGGTAGCTTACACTTTGCCCAGTGACCCCACTTTCCATAGTTATGACACTTGCCCTTCTTCTTCTTCTTGAAGACAGTCTTTTTGGCCTCTAACTGTGAAGAGGATTCACCTTTTGGTGACTTGGATTTTTTCTGATATTTATAGGAATATGAAACTAAGTTGGCAACTGACTTTTGTTGTCCTACTTGTTCTAAACTCTTCCTACAAATGTTTTAATCTTCAATATGAATATATCTTTTTAATTCATCCAGCCTCATCTATTCTTTTAGTCTGTGCATGTTAGTCTTAAAAGAATTTCATTCAGCAGGTAGCTTACTCAACACAATATCAACAAAGAGATTATCAAAAGATTTAAGCTTTATGATATCATAGGAGTTATGTTTTGTCATTTTAATCAAAGTAAAAGAGTTAGAAAGAGTGCACCTTAAAATCCTCCAAAGTATATCAAACCTTCTAACTTTTCAAAACAGCACTGTAGAGGTGAAATTTGTCAAATTTGACTCCAAAAATGAGTCTGGAACTCCCAAAAACCTTAGGAACAATGGTTTTTGGTTGCCAGAGACTTGCTGAAAAATCACCAGGAAAGTTCGCCAAAAAGTCGTCGGAGAAGACGAACCAGTCATCGGAAAGTTCGCCAGAGAAGACGAACTAGTCGCCAGAGAAGACGAAGTTGCTGGAAAGTTCGTCGGAGAAGACAAACCAGTCGCCAGAAAATTGTAGAAACTTCAAACGGCTATAGCTCCTTCGTTTGACATTCGTTTTTCGCAAATGACCACTCAAAACGATCGTCTCGACGAGTAGAACAAAAACCACAAGGTTTCAACTCACGAAATTGGCTGAAAATTCCAAGATCTGGCCTCAAAAGTTGCGGCTGCAAGGTTTTCAATCTCAGATCCCGGTCAATCCTTTCGTCAAAACACGAAAGTGATCACACCCTTGAGTTCCTCTCGATGAGATCCTCGAAAAAACACCTTACTCGCTCAAATCCAATACACGAAGCTAATACTTCAAGATTATTGGAGGTAAGGAGGTTTGAGAGAGAAGTGTTTAATATTGGGTGCTTGAAGTATTACATCAAGAGGCATCAAATTTGGAATATTCAACAGTATTACCTCTAACGTAGGGTAAACCCTAGTAATATAGTAAGCTATTGAGCTCCAGCTCATATAAACCCATATAACCATAAAATAACCTATTAAGTTTGTATGTGAATATATTATTATTAATATATAACATATATATTCAACAATACTAACTCAAATTCCCATGAAATTACCATCAAACTTCACTTAGGACTTGATTTTTAGATGATTGATTAAGTTAAAATATTTGTATCGGTTGATCTATATGCTCACATTAAATAATCAAGATATAAAATTTTGTTTTTCACGCTCATCATATCCGATTTGAACAAAATTATATATATCTTATTATAGTTTCTTACCAAAAGAAATTCCCTTAGGCTACACTGCCAAGAGAAAAAACACGTGCCCATTAAAAAATGTATCTCGCTTTTAGAAATCACACAATGAAAAGTTACCAAACTAGCAATTTTTACACAATTAGCATTCTTCTCACAATGTAGAAGTTGAATTAATGTGCACATGGAACCCATTGGTAGAACCCAGAATATTATAGCGGTTGAAGAAAGGAATTTGTCGTGAATTGGGAAGGCATAATTTTTGGGATTCCTTCACAAACACCAGTGC
Organism: Glycine tomentella; assembly: GCA_007407185.1. NCBI lineage: Eukaryota > Viridiplantae > Streptophyta > Magnoliopsida > Fabales > Fabaceae > Glycine > Glycine tomentella. The sequence continues at coordinate 811,914 of PYAF01000988.1, read as the reverse complement.
ATGAAAACCAAAGTGGAGGGTGTGGCCCTCTCAAACGGGCCTTTGCCATCTTCCACCCCACTAGCCAACTATGATTATGTCTGCATTTGATGGTCCAAATAATCCAACCTCTTGAAAAATTTTCCCACATTTATCTTCACCCCTATAATTCCATAAATATAATGCTATAATTCGTCATAGAAAGCATAGAGATAGGTCTTGTGATCGATTTGATTACACGTAACAAGACATTGAAAACCAAGGGCACACAAAATCAAAAAGTCTAGGGAATGCGTGAAAAGTGAAAAATACCCTCAATATATGCTTAGCCATCTCATTTTGGGTGGCCCATAAATAGCCACAACAAATTTTGGTTACACTGATCTTAATTCTTCTCCATTCCAACTTGGTGCGCCTATCAATTTCAAATAACTTAGGTCTTCGTGTTCAGTTCTGTTTAGTGGTATTGGTAGCTTTCATGACTTGGTGAATAATACCATAATAGTGTGCGCACTAATATTATTATTCACCACCTTTAAATTCCATGATCGTATATTAGTTAGTTATCTAAATTCTTGTGTGTTAATTCAAAATTGGTAGTGTTTCAATGGACGTGCCTTCTCAACAAATGTCAATCATGGAAACTAACACGCTTTTCTTTTCAAGGAAAAAGTATGAGTAGCAACTCAGTTTTTGGCGTCGGATAATTACAAATATTGTCTCACTAAAATATGAATGTTTTTTCATCTTAAATATATTCTTGTTTGATGAACCAAAAATATAAAATTAATGCAGTAAGGTTGTTTTGAATCTTAGATATGAAACTGATTGAATACTCGAAAGAAAAAATTTGTTTTATTTAGTAGTCTTATTTAACTTAAATAAAGTTATTATATATATATATAAACAATATATAGGTATTGATTGATACATAATATTTTGGCTAGAACATCTTTCCAAACCTTTTTAATCCACCTTTCTTCTAGTTTGACGCTCAAATTTTTTAATGAATATGCTGATGCGTTGAACAGTGAACCTAACCGACTAAAATGGCATGGACACGATGCTTTGATGGAATTCCTAAACATCTTTTAAAATATTCGATTTTGGGTTGGATATATTCTAAACCATTCTTCAATTTATTCTTATAAATCATCCTTTGAATGCTTTTCAAGATATTAAATAATACATTCACATTCTAAATAGTCTTTAATTATAAAATACTAGGACGGTTTATAAGAAAGAAAAAAAAATATTAAAAAGACATATATAGGATTGCTCTTTTAGGTTTTGCTTTAACAATATTATCTTCCAGTTGGGTTTGACTGTCGAATTAGGTTGGCTGGCTTTGGCAGAATAGAATATTCATTTAGAGAGATCAATTGGCTTAATTTTCTTGTTTTTGTTTTCTGGCTGCCCTTCAACTTTGTCCCTTTCTTGGGACCTTGAGCAATTGAGCAACTGAGCATTGCTCTCTTTGGTGCTTCTCGTCCTTGTATTTATCGGCGTTTCTTTCAACGTCTTCCACATTTCAATCTATTTCTATGTAATGTAACTTGTGCCTAACAATGAATAATAAATTAATGTTTGAGTGTTGATGAGATTTGATAATAGCTTATAGTTTTTTGTTGTTGTATATAATATGATTGCAAAAGAATATTCCGACATTACTAAGATTTTTGAAGAATTTGTTGGCACTCATAGCTGATTGTCTCTTCCCAACAATGAAAATGTTATTGGGACAAGGATTTAAGAAAATGTTTATAAGCGTTTTGTAACACTAGTTAAAAGAGGATAAATGATGATAAAAAGTTTATCATATAAAAATTATTTAATATCTAATTAAACAACTATTTAATTATGCTTAGTATAACCTAACTAATTGTTGCAATCGTTAACAAGAGCACAAGACATGCACAAACAAATATTCTTCAATGTTTGATTTATTTGTTTAGTGCCTATAATTTATTTGAATTTGTATAATAAAAGCGATGATCAGTAGCGGGTCCGAGAGGATGATCAGCCACATTGGGACTGAGACTGAGACACGACTCAGACTCCTACGAGAGGCAGATTTTAATTATTACAGAAATAAAAATAGAAAACATCTTTTTTTCAAAGTAAACATGTTCTTTAGTTTTTCTTACGCAATAATAATGTGCTAGTTTTAAAAACAAATATCTTATGATATTAATAAACATAGTTTTTTAACCAAGTTAATAAACATAGTTTAATGAATGTATATTATGAAAAAATTATTCCATCTTGTATCTGTCTAAATTACAGATAAAATGAATAATGTAAATATAACATTAAAAATGACTGATAATTTAATTTAAAAAGTCAATATTAAATATTACCAAATTCTGTTAAAAAAATTATTGAATCTTAGTCAAAGATCCTCGAGCAAAATCTTCACACTCACAAAGAATCTTAAAACAATAGTGTTTAAAAGAGGGTCAATAACATTTCTCATAACTTAATTATTTTGCTCTTATTTTATAAATTATATTGTGTTAAAAATTTCTCACAACAATATTATATTGTACATCGCACAAACACTCCGTTATGTTTAATTAAAAACTCAATATTTTTTAAGCAAAAAACTTAATGTTAAAGATCACCAGTTAAAATTACCAGTAAATATTATTTAACACACAATTAATAACTAATTAATTAATACAAAATATCCAATAGTTCATTATAAAATAATTAAATTGTTATTTAGTTACAAACTAAGATGTATTAATTACAATTTTGTTTAATTTTATAATAAATATAAAATTTATATTAAGGATGATTTCAAAAAGAGAAATTTGATTGATAAAAAATTTAACCCCAACATAAGTATATCTTCTTAGTGATGAAATCATACAATTTTTTTTTTATGAAAAGAAAAATAGAAAAGTTACATGATTTCATCACTAAGGAAATATACCATGATCAACTTCCTCAGTTTTGCCTTACGTCTATTTTGTTCTTTAATTTTTAGGGAATTACCATCTATACCCTTATCAAGGTAAGCTTTTTAACCAATTTTGCTTCTGCTTTTTTTTTCCCTTCTTTTTATGTCATATTCGCTTCTGCTTTTTTCACTAAACTTACTGCCGACCAAAAAATAAATAAAAAATACAAAACTAAGGTTACGATGTAATCTTACAAAAATATTTCCTTTCTTTTCAACTTTACAAAATATATTTCTTTCTCTTTAACCTTTTCCGTTTTAAATTTAGATGAAGTGAAGTGGTCACTAAATTTATTCCTGTGTCTCTTTCTTTTGATTATGACTCCGGAAATATATTTTTCTCTCTTCAAGCTTATCCTTTATAAATTTTAATTCATCGATCGTTCTCATCTTTATTTTTTAAATTTATTTTTTGTAACTACTATTTAAATTAGTAAACATAAACTAAGTGAGAAGTATCCATTGTCCATAATGAATAATATTAATTGTACAAAGTCCATTACAAATATTTTGAATAAATTGGGATATTAAAAGTTTAACTTATGAACTACTTTTATACAAGCGTAGACCACTCAGCTAGCAAATTAGCATATGCCTATTTAGTTTCGAATGACACATGATGTAATAATTAATAGTTTTAGAATCCTTCAAAGAATATCTTCCAACTTTAGCCAAGGCAACAAACCTAACATATATGATTCATTCCATCAGCACCTTTTTCATAGGCTATACATCTTTATATGAATAGAAAAGATCACAAAATTTATAATATTCACACACTATATTCAAACAATTGAGTTAAATTTTCTTAATTCACCAACTACATACATTATCATGAAAGGCATCAATGCAAACTCTCTTCAAATGAAAATTAAATACTTGCCTAGATATCATGCCAAAAATTATTTACATATTTTCGGTGAAAGGAAGGTTAGAAAGATACTTTTTTAACGCATTCTTGAGTACATCTTTTAAATATTTTTTATGTTGGAAAATCTTTTAAATGTTAAATTGAAACCTTATTTGTAGTTAAAGTATCTTCCAGTTATTCACCTGAGATACTTTCTCATTTAAATTATTAGATTTTGTTGTAATTTTATCAAATTTTCAAATAAATTCCAATAATTTAAAAGTTTTTAATAGGGTGCTGGTGTTCTCACGCTTGAACAATTAATGTGTGACCTGATACATGTTATGTAGGAGTATGGAAATTATTTTAAAGCAAAGAAAACGTTTGAAAAACAAATATTATAACATTTGTTGTGTGCTACTTTTTGGTTGCAGATTTATGGACTATGGTTATATATATTTTAAGGAAATTAATAGAACTGAACATAATCCCACTTAATAAAATTAATGGTGTGGTCGTATAGACGTAACCTTTACTTTTTAAAAATAGCATGCACATTGCCTTTTTTTCACATATAGATCATCTATACAGAGAAAGTCTTGATGAGGAATGGCATTATTATCTATACAAAACCGAACACACTAATAAATTAAAAGAAAATATTTCATATTTTACGTTCTTTAATTTTAAGGGTGCCATTAAAGGTAAGACTTTGAGAGAAATAGAAGAATAGAATATTCATTTTTGATAAATATTTTATAATTTGATCAATTTTCAATAAAATAATAATTTTGTATAAAATTAATATCTTAATTTCTTTTATCTATTCATATAATTTTTTTTAAAAGAATATCTCGTTCCATTTTTTAAAAAAATAATCCTCTCATTTCTGAAATCCTTTTTTTTCAAAGATATCACTTGGTCGAAATTGAATTAAAGGAATCGACTTTTTTAACAAATATTTTTTTTATATACATAAGTTTAAGGATCGAACATCTAACTACATACTATAAATTACATGATTAATTATACTACACCATATTTATCAAAATCCCATATTCAAACATACCCTTACAAACCTTTAACTTCAAACCAAAATCTCTCTGTATATTCCAAGTTAATTAATTATCTTTATTAGTAATAAACTGGAGGGGGGAAAGTTCTTCGTAAGCAATTAATATTAATGTTGGGTGTGGGACAATGTATTAATTGTTGATGACAGCTAACATGCCCACAATATAGAAAATATGAGGTGGTGGTGGTGTTGCTATCGTCAGTCCTCAACACATGCCTTTGGTGGGGGATGGGGGTGGTGCCGAATCTGAACCTACAAGACAAATAAACTACTCCAAAAATAAAATCCATGCTTATATAATAAAGTCCGTTCTTGCAAATAAACAACAAAAATATGATTTAAGAAATGAACAAAACCTAAAACTTTTGGACGGAAAATTCAAGCTTTGAAAATTGAGACCTTATTGGCACTAGTAAGCGTAACGACAAACAGATATTAGTAGCATAAACCATTAGCCAACAAAGCAATGCGTTCAATCCAAATTATTCTCATTTGTTTAATTAAGGACTAAACTAGCTCAAGTAAAGTCATTTGGGACACTTTCAACGGATAATACCACGAGCCCATGACCTGAACTTTATCGGCCATGGCCAGCTGTTCCTTCATTTCTCTACAAAATAGCACCCTCGTATGGTCCAAAATATATAATATTATATGCGGAACGAATTTGTATATATAAAACAACTATGAATTAGTGTACCAACACTTCATGCATGGGTCATGCAAGAGAGAAGGTTATTTACGAGTTTTAGTTTCTTTTTGTTAGTTTTCATATGAATATTAAACGGCTTGATTGTGTTGCTTATCAAAATCGTAACTAAGGAATTCGGTCATGTGAAATTAATTAAAAAAACTTAGAAATTTTTAATATACTGCTGATGCGTTTATAAATTGATAAATCAATAAATGACTATAAGAAATTCGCATTTTAGCCAATGCTACAACACTTAAAGTGGAAGATATTGGATTTTAGCATATAAGCTTTGCATCTACCAGGGTCTGGCTCTCCAAAGCTAAAGCTACACATGTGTGTCCATGTTTATGGTAGTGTCAAGACAAAAATAGATTGTAAATTGAAAGCCAAATTAAAAAAAAAAAAAAAAAAAAAGAAGATGATCAATGCTATATTTTTTTTTTGTTATTTGATATCATCATAATTATGATCTTAGACTCTCATATGGTATCCAAGGTATCCATCCCATATAAGCTTCATCCTTTGGATCTTCTATAAAATTAATCATAAATTAGAACTTAATTACACTCAGGGCCGGCCCTGGGCCAGGGCAAACGGGGCACCTGCCCAGGGCCCAATTTTTTTCTCTTAATATGTAGTGAGGTATATTTAAGGTCCTGTACAGCTGTAGCCAGCCGTTGGCCTGTGCGTGACTAGCAAATTTTAGCAAATCTTGACTAGCAATTTTTTTCTGTTAATATGTAGTGAGGTATATTCAAGGTTCCTGCCAATAAACTGCCAATAAATCATTTTTTTATCCAATAAATGAAATTGATAATGGGCTGCTGTACGTGACTTGTCATGTTAATAGCAATAATAGCATAGACAAATTAGGATTGACACATGATCTTCACTTATTAGTTTGATCTATATATAAAGTAAGTTATGATTCATTAAATTATAATTTAATCCCCAACGTTAGGAATAAAGGCGTTGCAAATTTGAAGCATTGAGCAATTTTTTTTTTCTTTTCCAAGCAATTTCCTTAATTCCTCTTCCTTCTTTCCATCTTCACGGGAATCACGGTTCCGACTCTTCAGCTCTTCCTCTGTCTCTACCTCTTCAGCTCCTGCTCTTCCTCTATCTCTGTTGACTGTTGAAAAATATAGCAAATGGTAACATTATTCAATTTTATTATATAACGGCAACAAAAAATTTCGAGTATATATTCGATTGGTTTCATGTACAAATTTAAATACAAATTGGAGTACAAATTCGACTTTCGAGTATATTTTTCGGTTGTTGATTGGTTTGGAGTTGGGTTTTCGATTAATTGAGGTAAGTGTTTAATGTTTTTTGTTTTTAGTTTCTTAAATTTGTAATTCGTAATTATTTGTTTCTTGTATTTTCAATTAATTTTTTACTAAAGTTTTTTGTCTTTTTTTGTGAATTTCTTATATAGGAATCTTTGATTTCTAAAAATTGGGAGCAGTGGTATCTTTCGATTTTGCCTTTGTTATCAACATTGAATCAAATTTAAGGTAATAATCTAATCTTTTTTTTCATTACTTTCTATTTGTTACTATTAAGTTTTACTGTTTTAGTTTGTGATTTTGATTTTTGAATTGGACTCGTGAGTACTGAGTAGATTATTATTGGCAGGAACCTTGGCTGATCATTGCAAATTCAGAATGCAAAGGATTAAGCTGATTATCTTTGTTCAATTCTCCAGGTGCTATTGTTCCTATAATCCTATCTATATTAGTTATATTAGCTATTAGTTATATTGCCTAATAATGTTGCCTAAATATTTGTCTAGAAGTGAGAAAAGAAAAGAAAAGAAAGAGAGGAGTTAGTAGAATCACAAAGGGGATCTCTTGATAGATTTTTTAAGAAAAGAATAGGAGAGACTTCTAAAGGAGTGGAAGTAGACAATGTGGGCCAATCTAATGAAAATTTGAATGATAATACTATTAATTTGGATGATCCCAATTATGACTATAATCGTGTGAATTTGGTTGCTTCTGATACAAATGACCATGATAATTCCCCAAATCATATCAATGAGGAATTTGCTACTGTGAATGATCCTAATGATGTACAAAATGAGTCAAATGTTGAAGATGTTGGGGATGATCCGCATTTTGTTCCTCCTTTAGACATTTAGGATCCTAGAAATTGGGGTATCCTTGATAACAAGTCTAGAGACATCTTAGTTGAAAAAGGGCCTTTAAGGGAATTGAATCTTAAATTTCCCTTAGATGGTAATTCTAGGCATTTCTTGTATGCTTATTTTTCTAGAAAATTGATTAATGGAGAGAGTAGCAATAGAAAATGGTTAGTTTACTCTAAACATGTAGATAAAGTTTTTTGTTTTGGTTGTAAGTTGTTCACAAAGCTAAATAGAAAGAGCTCTTTAGCCACTGATGGAGTGAATGATTGGAAACACTTGAGTGAAAAACTCAAAGAACATGAGAATAGTTTTGACCATATGACTAACATGAATGTTTGGACTGAATTAAGAGTGAGATTAAAGACTAATCAAACTCTTGATAAAGACTTGCAGCAAGGAATCTCAAAAGAGAAAGAACGATTGAGACATGTTTTCTTAAGAATAATTGCTGCAATTAAATGTCTTGGTAAGAATAATTTAGCTTTTCGAGGATCAAATGAGAAACTTTATGAGGAGAATAATGGTAATTTTTTGAGCTTAATTGAAATGATTGCTGAATTTGATTTGCCAATACAAGACCATATTAGACGTATTCAAAATGAAGAAATGCATTTTCATTATCTTGGTCATAAAATTCAAAATGAACTAATTTCTATATTGGCCCATAGTGTTAGAAGCTCTATTTTGAGAATCATTCAAGAGGCAAAATATTTCTCTGTTATTCTTGATTGTACCCCTGATGTGAGCCATCAAGAATAAATGACTTTAATAGTACATTGTGTTAATAAATCGAGTGACAAAATAAAAGTAGAAGAGTACTTTTTAGAATTCTTGAAAGTGGATGATACATCTGGAATGAGGCTTTATAATGAATTATTAAATGCATTAAAATCTCTTGAAAGGATATGATAATGGTTTCAATATGAAAGGAAAACACCAAGGTGTTCAAAGGAGATTACTTGAATTAAATCCCAGAGCTTTGTATATGCCATGTGCTTGTTATAGTCTTAATCTCACTCTTTCTGATATGGCACATTCTTGTACGAAAACTATTTCATTTTTGGGATTGTGCAATGTATGTATACATTGTTCGCAAGTTCTACCAAAAGGTGGAAAATTTTGCGTGAAAATGTTTCCGAAACTGTGAAATCTCTATCGGATACTCGATGGGAAAGTCGAATTAAAAGTGTCAAAGCTATTAGATTTCATGCTTCTAAAATAAGATTAGCTTTGTCAAAATTATATGAATCTTCAGGTAATGATGCTAAAGCAAAAAGTG
>PYAF01000988.1:712686-791277 GCA_007407185.1 Glycine tomentella | reverse complement strand
AGAGAAACCTACAATTCTAACATTAATACAAGGCAATTTAATCGATTACAGGCTGCTTGTAATCGATTATTACAGAGAAATTCATCATTTTGCAGCCTTCTTCATTATTCTTCAAGAGGCTAAGGTTAGACTTGATTTGATCTTGAAGCATTTGCATCCTAGCCCTTGTCATTGGTCCTTTAATCACCAAAGGAAGTGCGTCAAGCTCTCCTTCTAGACCTTTGGCTTGTGTTGGACCTCCATCATAATGCCTTCAAGCCATAGAGGTTCTTTCAAAACTTCTGGAAGAGCAATATACTCAGCTTCAGTGATTGATAAAGCCACTACCTTTTGAAGGCTAGCTTTCCAACTAATTGCAGTGCCAAAAGCAGTGAACACAAATATTTCCTTGAATCTAAATAGCCAGCATAATCAGATACTAAAAAACCTTCAATAGCAGTTGTCCTTTTTCTATCTCTAGCTCCACCATAAACCAAAACTCTCCCAAGTGATTCTCTAATATATCTAAGTATATCCATTTCAGGGCTTGTCAGTGTGCTTTGCCTGGATTTGCCATGAACCTACTCACTAGGCTCATTGCATGTGCTATGTTAGGGCGAGTACATACCATAGCATACATCAATGACCTTACAACATTAGCATATTGTCAAAATCGAGAGTTTACGTAAACTCGTGGGAGGTTCGTACACTCGAATCGTAGAATTGTAAGAGTCTACTTTAAAAAAAATAATAGTAAATTACTTCAAGAACACAAACTAAATATACCAATTAATTGAACATTAACTCTCAATATAAACAAATAGAGAGTTTACAGAATTCCAGCTAATTTGTCAACATGAATAATCCTATTCCATGTAGTTTCAATCATAAATTCATCCTATTCGGATGGAAATAAAAAAAAAGAATAAACCAATAAGTTAAAGTTGCTGGACATGGAAGTCAAAAACCACTATTCCATGTATCAATCCATTCTCAGTTGCGATGCTAAAATAAAATTGATAATCAACTACATGAATAACTGCTATGTTTTACTAAAATAAAATTGATAAAATTGAGGAACTAAATACTTGCAGGCTGCAACACAGGGTGAGGAAGAATGAAGTGAGGAGAACAGCGCAACCACAGAGTGCGATAGAGCAAGGAGAGGAGAGCGACTGAGGGAGGAGAACAAGGAGAGGAGACAAAATGAACCGAGAAGCGCAAGTCCATAAAGGTAGAAACGACACAGCACAGGGTGAGACTGAGGAAGAAGAATGAAAAATTGCTATTCGAAATGACGCCGATGTTGACCATCAAACCCTAGTTAACACCAACAAAAAAATAGCTTCAACCAGTGCCAACAAAAAAACCTAACCAATGTCAACCAAAAACTAGTCCCAACTAATGTTGGCCGAAAAACATCAACGACCGACATCGGAAAAAAAAAACTTACCAATGTTGATCACAAAAACCCTAACCAATATTGGCCAAAAAATAGTCATGATCGATGCTGATCGAAAAACCCCTAATTGATGTCAGTCAAAAAATCTCATAGACCGACATTGACTAAAAACCCTAGTCGAACTAATCAAAAAATAACCCTACCTAAGATTGACCAAAAACATCCTTGATCGACATTGACCACAAATGCACTGACCGATATCATCCGAAAAATAGACCTCGTTGAAGTCGGTCTAAAACTGTTCTGACCGATGTTAGCCAAAATTGCCCTAATTGACGTAGGCCAAAAATACCCTAATTAAGATCGATTAAAAATAGTCTTAACCAAGGTCAGTTGAAAATAACTATTAAATGGATAGGTGCTAAGTTTTAACATTTTAGCGTTTAATTACTAAAATTTGTAAAAAAAAAAATCCTTATAACATTTAAGTGGATATAGATTGGATATGACCAAATCCATATCCACTTAAATGGATTGGATCTTTAATCAAAATTATTTAAAAAAAATATGGATATAGATTTAAGATCCAATCCATTTAAGTAAATATGGATTGGATATGGATTAGATACTTAAAAATCCAACCCATGTCCACCCATACTCCTAGTTGCTTCCAAATCTTTCATTTCAATTTTTCAACTTCACTCTTGCTATTACTTGCTATCAAGATATCATCAACATATAATAGCAATATCACAAACTCAGCTTTAGAAGGAAATTTGAAGTAAACACAGTTATCATAGTGACTTCTATATGATCCATAAATTCATCAAATCTCTTATTCCATTGCCTAGAGGATTACTTCAAACCATACAAAGATTTGTTTAATTTGAAAACATAATCCTCTTTACCTCTTGCTTCAAACCCCTTAAGTTACTTCAACAATATCACCTCATCAAGCTCTACATACAAAAATGTTGTCTTTGCATCCATATGTTCTAACTCAAGATCAAATTCTGGCACCATAGCCAAGAGTACTCTGATTGACCTATGTTTCACTACAAAGAGAAAACTGCATTGAAGTCAATTCCCTTATTTTAAGTGAATCCTCGAGCAACAAGTCTAGCTTTAAATCTATCTTGTTCAACTCCTTGGATGCTTTCTTTCTTCTTGAAGATCCATTTGCAGCTGACCACTCTAAAACTAGGTTTTTTTTTAAATCAATTCCCATGTATGGTTGTCATGGAAAGACTTAATCTCTTCATTCATGGCACTTAGACATTTTTCTTTCTCCTTACTAGCTAAGACAACTTTAGGACTTTTTGGCTCTTCCTTCAAAACTTCATTGGCAGCTACCAGAGCAAATGTTATGAGATCATCATATCCATACCTCTTAGGTGATTTGATTTTCCTTCTAGTTCTATCTCAATCTAGCATATATTCATCTCCTTCTTGTTGATCTTCTTCATATTCATCTTCATCAAGAGGCCAATTAAAAGATTGTGTCTCAGCATGCTTGTCCTCAGTCTCCACCTCAAAATTTAATTTTTTAGAACCAGTTTCCTTACTTTGATCAATGTTGGATTGAACCATGTTGGGCTTGGTCTTGTAGGCCATTTCAACTTCATTGAAGATAGTATCAAGACTTACTAAACACCTCCTATAACCAACCTCCAAACACCACAACTTATACCCTTTCACTCCCTCAAGGTATCGCAAATATATGCACTTGACAACTTTAGGTTCCAATTTGTCTTACCTAATATGAGCATAGGCAACATAACCAAATACCTTTAGTTGTTTTAGACTTAGTGGATGGCCAAACCAAATCTCCTAAGGGGTTTTAAAACTTAGAGTTGTTAAAGGAAACTTGTTGATGAGATATACAATAGTCATTCACTATTATAAAATAGGCTTTTAACATCGGTTTGTTTTCGACTTTTAACATCTGTTTTTAATCGATGTTGAAACCACCAACGTTAAGAGTATCAATGTTAACATCGGTATTTGAAAAATCGATGTTAACATACGCTACACAACATCGGTTTTTAAGAAAACGATGTCGTATAAAAAGAAATAAACCAAAAGAATGTAAAATATGCAAAAATCAACATCAATTTTTAGAAAAATCGATGTTGTTGTGAGCAACACAACATCGATTTTTACGAAAATCGATATTGTTAGGTGTACCAAAACGTCGGTTTTTTGAAAAACCGATGTAAAAAAGGAACTTTCTACATCAGTTCTTCCAAAATCGATGTTGAATAATACATACAATATCGATTTTGTCTAAAACCGACGTAGAATGTCATTTTTTTATAAAAAAAAATAAAAAATATGGCCTATTCTCTTTGTTTCCATTCTAGTAATTTTAAAAGACACATTAAAAGCTTAAACAAAAATTTTAATACACTTCTATTTTGTATATTGTCAAACATCTAACAATGAGAACTAAGAAGGATGCAAATAACTTTGTGTACAAATTAATGTAAATTAAACATTTAACTAAATAACTAAATTAAACAAAGTGAAATGATGGATATTGTTAATAAATTTTTAATTGTACATTTCAAACTCAATAACTAAATTGATAACATTTATTTTTAAAAGTTATGTGTCACTTCACTAAATTTAGTTTTCATCACCTTCTGCAAGAGAAACACGGACCACACGGATACAAATTATTATATGAATTTCACCTCACAAATTGGAAGGAAAATGAAGGTGCATGGTAGTATGATATCATTAGTGAGACTTGGTGAAGATGTATGGTAATCGGTCATTAGAACCAACAAACAATATAGTGAACTCCCTAAAAATAGTCTTCTCGTTAATAAAATAGAAATTAGATTCATTATACTTCATTTGCTCGTGAAAAATTGGGTTTAAAGTAATGTGCAAGGCTACCTGATTACCACAAAAGAATTCATAAGGAAAACTTTACAAAAACTATTACTCCCGGCCTGATACTCTAACCTCATAATCTCAATCTATACAACTTCAATATGTGTGGAAGATGAGAACATAAACACACACATGTATAAATATAACTTCAATATCTCACTATTTGAGCAATATATAAACTAACATGCTTTTACTGCAACAACCAATGTATCAAGTACCATGTGTAAGGTTTCATCTGATGCCTGGAAATCACATAAGGTAACTATTAGATGCAACAATAGTAGAAGATATATGACAAGGATTTATATCAGGTAGTACATGATTAAGAAGATCTGTGAGTGATGAAAATAAACCCAACAATTGCGATTGGACAATTTCCTATGTTGGAAGCTAGATTATCTTCAGCAAATGAGTAACGTAACAACCATGATATCTATCTTATTCCTTAATCAGACACGAGATTTGGATTCAGTTGGACAAATTAAATCAAAGTTGTTTCTTTATGGTCACTTTCTCTTTGGTTGAAAGGTTAACCCAACTTTAGTAGGTTACAAGGTTATGTGTTAAAATGGAACACTCTATTTATCCTTTTTGGTTTAGCTTGATAGTTGGTCTGCTTAGTATAATGAATTTCAAGAAAATATTTTGAATAAGAAAAATTTTATACATAGACCCAAAAAAAAAGTACATAAACTGAAAAGAATAAGATATCCTTAGTAACAAGGATACAAAATAAACAAAGAAAAAAGAAACAGCCTTATCAAAGAAGTTAGACATTACAATTTCTTTGCATATCTGCTAGGAAGATTCCTCGAGGAAACCACTGCATATCTGATTTCCATGTGAACTAACAGACAGTCTAGAAATGGTAATTTCTCATGTAATTATCTGAAAGAGATAAGCATAATTTAACATGCATCATGCCCACAAAATAGAAACATCAAATAGAAATGTAATAATTAGTAAATAAAACAAAACCAAAAACAACAAATCCTAGAAAAGTAGGAAAAAAGTCAGCTCCAAGTGGGTTAGAAAAAGGTAACTAGTCACCTGTCTAACATCCACGACATCAGCCACCCTCTTGGTCGGCTCTCTAAGAGCATTTTGTGTCACATTATGGATATCCCTATGAAAAAGCATCAACAATTGGACAACGTAACAGCAAAAGGAAATAAATACAACCAGGACCCAACGCTAAACCTGGCAATCAATGTAGAAAACCAATCACACTTTATGGTAAGGTGAGGATTCACTGTAGTTCACACGTCGATGACTTTAAACGCAATATTCTCGCCCTCAACGTCATAATCGAGCCATAAAATAAGCCACTGGCACCTCCTGGCTTCCTCCTCCAGCATCCTCTTGATATCCTTCTTGTCCTAGGGTTCAAAGCACAAACAAATCACAATTGAAAAATTAAAATTAAACACATAGGCAACAGAGATATAGAGAAGTAACGTTATTGGAAGCAAACCTCAGGGAACAATTTATGCACGGGGGTGGGGACGAGATCGATAGGGTCGCAGGATTGCCACTTGCAATAATATTCGTCGAACTCGAGTTCCATGAAGTGGCCAATGATGGAGGTGAAGATCATGTGGCAGAACTGGCCATGAATGGTGTAGTTGAACTAGAAGATCTTATTGTAGTGAGAACGCCCCTCTCTCATTTGCATGTTTTGGTTCCTCGAGAGGATTGTGGCCACCGTCCTGGCCACCATGGGCTTCTCCACCACATTCAGGACGTTCATGGTGTGTGCACGCATGCGTTAGCTAGTGAAAGATGGGAATAGGGTTTTGGCGATAATGTGATTTTCATTCTTCGGGATTTCATTCAAAATCCATACCATGCGAGTGTCTCAACTAGTGAGATCCAAGCGAGGAGATGTTTGTGAATGATAGCATGCAGGTGTATGTATGAGCCCAACGAGGCCTTGTCCTTCACTTCTTGCGGTACCAAAGACCACAACTTGTCGATGTTGAGGATCGGAGAGTAGAATTTGTTGTGAAGCTTGTGAAAATAGCACATTCTGACCATGCCGAAGAATCGAGGGTGCATTATGCGTTCGTTCGTGAAGGAAGAGATGGAAGAGGAAGCATAGAAGAGAAGAGTGGAGGGTTTTTAAAATTCACAGAACAACATTGGTTTTTAAAAGGTCGATGTTAATATTCATATAAACAACATCGATTTTTTAAAAACCGATGTTAACATTCACATGAACAACATCGGGTTTTGTAAAAATCGATGTTAACGGCATGATGTTGATGTCGGCTTTCAAAAAAACCGATGTTAACGTCGATTTTTCAAAAATCGATGTTGTTGTGTCAATGTTGACATCGGTTTTTGAAAAATTTATGTTAATATCGCCACGTTAACATCGATTTTTATAAAAACCGATGTTAACAAAATTAATTTATTTACAAAAATGCCACCGCCCTTTTGTTAATATCGGTTTTATCAAAACCGATGTTAAAGTAGCGATGTTGAAAGCATTCTTTCTAGTACTGATTGTTGCTTCAGCCCAAAAAATCTTAGGGAACCCTGCACTCAACAACATACATCTCACTCTCTCTAAAATGATCTTGTTAAATCTTTTAGCTAAACCATTTTGTTGAGGGGTGTTAGGAGTTGTCTTATGCCTTGCAATGCCATTCTCTTTGCAGAAAGCATTGAAATCAGAGCAGAACTCAAGACCATTATCAGTATGAAACCTCTTGATCTTTCTGCTTGTTTGGTTTTCCACAAGTATCTTCCTGCTTTTAAAGTTATCAAAAGCCTCATCTTTTTTTTTCTGAATGTAGATCCACAACTTCCTTGAGTAGTCATCCACAATGCTCAAGAAGTACCTTGCACCAAAATGAGATGAGGTATTGGTTGGATCCCAAAGATCAGCATGAACATAACCTAGGGTTCTTTTTGTTCTTTGTTGTCCAAGATTGAATTTGGCTTTGCAAAACATCAATTTCTCCACTTTATCCCCACATAGCAACTCCTGTTTTCCCAATTCAATCAACCCCTTCTCACTTACATGGCCCTACCTCATGTGCCATAACCTAGTTTTAGATAATAAAAAAAATCTTCTAGTTGTAGTGGCTATAGAGCCAATTACAACTTCACCATCCACAAAATAGAGGTCATTCTTCATATTTCCCTTTATGACAATCATGGAATCTTTAACTACATTCATTCCTTTTTCACCCTTGAACACATACCCTCTTTTATCAAATTCACCAAGAGAGATTAGATTTCTCTTCAGCTCAGGTACATATCTGACCTCTATGAGAATTCTCTCAGCCCCATCATGAAACTTGAACATTATAGACCCAATTCTTTCGATTTTGCAAGGCTTGTTATCTCTAAGGAGTACCAACCCATCTGCTTGATTAGAAAATTGTTTAAACCATGATTTGTTTGGTGTCATATGCCATGAACACCCTGAATCCATTATTCAATCAATTTCTGGATTCTCTTCAGACACCACCAATGCCTCTGCAAATTCATAGCCATCATCTTAAACAATGGAAGTCTTCCTTGAGTCCTTCTTTCTATCGTTACCGCAACCATTTTTCTACCTTTCAGGACAAACTTTCCTTGTATGGCCCTGCTTTTTACAGTGATATCATCTTATTATGAAGACATTTCCTCCACCATTCTTCTGGTTTTCTGGCTTTTGCTTCTTCTTATTAGATTTACTATCTTTCTTGAAGGTCTTGCCTCTTGTTGTCAATCCTTCACCAATTGTAAAGAACTTATTTTCCTTTCTTTCATTAAATTCCTTTGAATTTAGAGCAGCCTACACTTCATCCAGAGAAACAGAGTCTCTTCCAAATAGAAGAGTCTCTTTGAAATGAGAGCCACTCTTAGGCAAAGAGCACAACAATAGCCTAGCTTGATCCTCATCACCAATGGTGACATCGATATTTTCAAGATCTAGAATCAATTTATTAAACAAATCCAATTGTTCTCCTACTGATCTATCTTCATGCATTTTTAATGAATATAAAGACGGTTTAGGTAAAAATGATTAACTAAAGATTTGGTCATGTACAAACCTTCAAGCTTTGACCAAACCCCAACAACAATTGTTTCCTTAGAGACCTACCTCGACACCTTGTCTTCGAGACTAAGGATAATTGCACTATGTGCCTTTTGTAGCAGTGTTTTCTTATCCCCATCAACCATCATCTTCTTGAGTTTGGCTTTTCCATCAAGTGCTTCCACCAATTCTTGTTGAACAAGAAGGCCTTTCATCTTCAATTGCCATAACCTAAAATCATTTTGCCCTATGAATTTTTCACCCTTATGCTTGGCCGATACCATTGCTTGAATCGTTCCACGCTCACCGCACCAATTTATTGTGCCAAGAATGAGCAAAAAATACATAAAAAGGATGAACAAAGAACTTCAAATAATTGTGATTTGACTAGAGCAAATAAACTCTAAATCTCCTCATAGTAACTACTTTGATTAAACTCTGAATGATCCCTTTGAGGGTACAATCTCTCTCTTTTACTATGTCACAGAATTATGCCTCATATTCAGAGAAAAATCAAAACTTCGTACCACTAGACTATGCAAAAAAATAGAAAGATCTATTTCAAGCCTAATTTACTTAACCAACTAAAACTACCTACTGTAAATTTTACAACATAATAACAGAAAACCGAAAAAAATAACTAAGTTGAAAAAAATCAAAGAGAAACTAACTAATGGTTGTTAAAGAACCAACATACAACACACCCTTTCTTAATCACCATTTTTAATGGTCGAACCTATTCCTTGTACAAATTTGTTTACACACAAAATCAATGACTCTTGAGGGTCGTGGTCAACGAAAATGAAAAGTAAAAGAAATTAATCTAAGTTAGTGGTGATTCTGATTTTGTTGTTCAATAAAATCAAATCCTTATAAATGTTTTTGAAAACATCAAGTGTAAGAGTTATTTTGGTCCCTCTAGCTAGATGTATGGCATAAGATAAAACACTTTACAAACGGGCTTTGTATGATCTAAAAGAGAAAACAAACTTTGAAAAAACAAAGATAAGAAATTTCCATGTTCAATATGACTTTCATGTAGGGGTTATAAGATTGACTTGTTGATGAAAGCATAAGGAAGGAAGAGAGGTTGTGGGTTTGAATTTCCCTACTAACAAAATAAAAACTAAACGTACATTTGCTGATAAAAAAAAAAAAGATGGCTTTCATCCCTATGAAATGTTTCATCCATGGAGTATTTTTTTTCTTTTAATTGTGTCCTTAAACTTTTATCTTTCTTTTCAATTGGATCCTCTCATCTAATTACCTTAATGATTTTATTCTTGGAAAGAAAATAAGCGTATTTTAATAATATATAAAGTAGGATATACATCAAAAGAAAGAATGTACACTAAGCAATTATCCCTGTACAAAAAACACCAGATCACCAAAAAAGACCATACTCAAACTACCTAGTTAAAGCAACCCCCAAACTACCTAGTTAGAAACACCCCAATGGATTAACACAATATGAGGAATAGAATAAGCTCAATTTGCTCCTACCTTTGTACAAAAGCCACTACCGTGAAATGTTTTTGATGGAGTTCATTACACACTCACTATAGGAAATATGCAATTTACCAGAGGATCCATAACATCAGTTATATGATCTGACGTTAAGTTTAATGAAAAAGCATTAAGTTTAATGAGAATTGGAACAAGCGTTGATTGGATAACGGTGGTTCTAAACTGACAACAAGTTGAAATCTGCATGAACATTGGTGACTATTCCTTTCCTGTCAATCTTTTCACAACTCTTCATCCCCGATATTTCCGATTCCACTCTCTCTGAAATTCTCATGTCTGGTCTCCTCTCTTTACTTTTTCACTGTGAAACGCCGATTACATGCATTCTCTTTTAACCTAAATCATCGATGCATCCTGAACACTCATTTTTGGAACTCATTCTGAAATCTTCAGGTTCTTGCTTTGGAGCTTCACGTAAGCCCTATGTTCTCATAGGATTGGTTTTGAATCCCTAATATCTCACACTGAGGTTCCTCTTCGCACCACTTTTTCACCGATTACGGTGAGGTATTGAGTTCACTCTTTCTTTTTTTCATCAATTAGTGCTTCAATTCACTCTTTCTCTCCAATCCAACTAAATTTCTTTACACATTTTTTTGCCACACTAATTTTATTTTGTTGAATGAGTGGTCGTACTTGTGTTAGGTAGTAATGGAGAGAAAATGATGAATTCAAATTGCTTCATGTTGAAATTTTGGAACACGAAGAACTTCATGTGTCTCAGCCCCACCTTTTTACCTCTGATTTATGATTTGTTAATTGACAAAATTTCAAACATATTGCATGCATACTCTGAAAGATGGGGGAATAAACTATTTTGTTATTACTCAATTTTTATTACAGTGAATCCCTAACAGGGTACTATCCTTTATGTATTAGCAAGTCTCTCTGCCATATAGAGGACTAAGAGTTTTGTTGTTGTTTGCCAAGGATTTATGTACATCTTCATATCTAAAAACCAATAATTTGTGCTGAATTGCTGAGGTATCTGTCATCATCTGGCACTTCCATTTGGCAAGTAGACTGATGTTAGAAAGAGCAATGTCTTTCACCCCAAGTGCTTGCTTAGGCAAACAAATATGTTCCAAAGACACCCAACAAATCTTGTTTGAATTTGACCATCCCTACTGTCCCTATCAAAATCTGGAAATTCCATGTGTGGGCTTGATGTGGCCTTGGTGGACCCCAAATTCTGTGATGTCGAAGTAGAGTTAGGCTTTGCTTAAAGGAGGGACCTGCAAAACAAAGGAAAAACACTCTGACGCTCAAGTCAGAACATCGAATTTATAAAGATGACCAAGTGTGGACTCGGCCTAATATATAAAGAATAGGGAACTTGAGTAATGCATTCAAGTGTATGTGAGAGAGAGAGAGAGAGGGAGAGGTATTCTGTGAGAATATCGAATGAGAATGGGATGTGTGTGTATCGAGTGTGGAGTCCAAGGTGTGTAGAGAGAACCTAGAGGGTTGTGTTTATAGCATGGAGTGGGCCTTGGGCTTTGCTTATAGATAATCTGTTGAGAAGATAATAATACAGATAATAGCAGGCAGTTATCTTAATTTGAATAATAGATAATGTGTACCTTGTAGATATATTGTTACTTATAGATAAGTAACAATTAGTAGATAACTTGTTGAGCTATGATAAGATAAGGTTGTTACACCTATTTGAATATCCTTGCATATAGATAAGCAGTTAACGAGGAGAGAGAATATTACTGATATCTGTACACCTACCATAAGTAGCTTTCTCTATATCTTAATCAGGGCTGAAATAACAGTTTTAGGAGCTCTAAAGAGCGAGAAGAAATATAATGGCAAACTAGTAATCACTGAATTTATGAGGACCAATCTATCACCAAAGAGAGTCGTTTTCCTCTCCAACTAATCACTTAAATTAATGACTAATCACTTATTGTAATTTTTATAATTTAACAACTAATTTGATATTAAATTATAAAATTAAGGGATTAATTTGTAATTAAGTTATATCATAAGACATAATTGTTGCACTTTTAAAAAAGATTTAAATATATTTTTAGTTTATATAAGTTTGTGATTTTTTAATTTTAATCTTTTTAAGATATTTTATTCATTTTTAATTCTTACAAGTTTACATTTTTTTTTTCAATTTATGTCTTTCTAAATGCAAACTTATAAGAATTATAAATAAAAAAATTAAAATCTTAAATGAACTAAAATCGAAAAAACACAAACTTACAATAACTAAAAATAAACAAAAACACTTACAAAAATCAAAATTTAAAAAAATGTCAACTTACGGAAACTAAAATTAGAAAAATAAACTTATAAAAATCAAAAATGAAAAAAAAAATACTAACTTTCAAAAGACAAAAATATTTTTAAGCATTTTAAAAGTTTAGAAATCGAAACAAAATCTTTATTTTTTAAAAAATTAAATTATTATTGATTTACACGTTTATCTTGAAAAAGATGATTTGTCTTACTATCTTATTCTAAAAGTCAGGAGACCGCCAATTTATTAGGATTTGGACTTTTATTTATTTATTTTGCCATGTGTGGTCGTGGTTTATGTACTTTTCTTAATTTCTTTGGGCCCATATACACGCTTTTGCTTTGGTACATGACTATTGTCGCACGCGTTACTTTTAAATGTTTCGCTTTCTTGTTTTGTTTGGTATTGATACCTAGGTCAGATTTTATTTTCATACATATTTTACAGCTATTTTATGTTTTTTATATTTTAATCTAATTTTATATATTATTAATGTAAAAAATATTTTACTATTAATTTATAAAAATTATGATAAGTAATTTTTTAAATTATTATTATTAAAATTAATAAATATACTTATATATATATATATATGATTAGAGGATAGAATAAAAATAACTATAAGATTATTTTTTATATTCTAAAGTAAAACTATATGGATAAATAACTATGAAAACTGAAAAGTTATAGTAATACGAGACTCTCTAATTTTTATTTTATTTTTAAATTTGAGAATGTATTATTTAAAATATTGAAACTATATTTGACTGTAAAGTGCTTTTTTGCCGGCAAAATGTTATTCTTGTTATTTATTTTTCAGATTTTTTTTCTGTCGCCGGTGTTTTTCCAGCATGCGTTAGTTATATCGTAAATCATTGCTTATTTCATATTTTTTTTATGAATTTTGATTTTGATTTTTAAAATTATTTTAATTATAAAATACAGGATTAAAAATAATTTTCAAACTATAAAAAATACAAATCAATCTTTTAAAATCATTAAAAATTATCAAACTGGTGTTATAAAAAAACCTTATCTCACGTGAAAAAGTAGAATAATATTTTAAAAGATTTAGTGAAAAACTATCGTATGAGATTTCTTCTAAGCTTCTTTTGAAACCCGTTACATTAGATGATACTTTGGTTTTTCAAAAGGTTTTGAAAAAAAAATTATAAATCACAGTTCAACCAACTTTTTTGTGATTTTTGTCCTTACAATATTTTTTACTTACACAAGATATTGAAGTGCAAAAAGAAAACAAGATAAGAAACACATGCTTTATCAAATCAGTTAGACAGGTTGGTGATATAAATTAAATGTTCCATTTAATTCTCCAATGGAAATCTTTACCAACAAAGGTCGTTACTGTCACATGTCTTTTATTGAAGCCTAAAAATAGTTGAAGATTTGAAGAGCTCAAGTTAGAGGAACTCACGTGCAATCAAGCATTCAAAACTATTTCAAAATCCTTGTAAATCTTTCTAAGTTAGAATCCCAACTCTGAAAACATTTGTATACCTTAAGTTTAGACTTTGAGCTTGTTGAGATGTTTTATGAATAGAAATATGATTGCTGGTAATTTGATGTTGGATCAAGCTCTCTTCCAATGTATTTATATTGAAGAAAATACCTCTAGAATATGATTACTATGCACGAAGCGACACGGGGTGAGGTGTGTGTACGATACTCAACCAATAGGGTGAGATATGTGTACAGTGTAAATGGAAAAGAGAGAGAACGAGGATGTGTGTACCTTGTTTTCTAAAAATATCCCTATTTATAATCATTGACGTGTGTATTAGTTGGGGAATATCTCTCCATAATCTCGGCCGAGATCTTTGGTTTGTTGGGAAGATATATTCTTCAGTTACTATGCAGTTATTATCTTTTATTTCTCTCGATTCTGCTAGGCAGTTACAGTCCATATTCAGAGTTGACCAATTCTTAATGAGCCTTAATACTGAGCCCAATCTATGAATCCGTAACAGTTGCCCCCCAGTCCGGTTGTCAAGGCTTCTGGATAGCTGGGATGTATTAGTTTGGATTGGGTAAAGGTTTTTTCCACATTACATTCCAGCTCATACTACCATAATTCAATCCGAACCAAGGACAATTTGTCATATGTTCAATCTCAGTTTTTCACCAAGATCTTAAACATTTCAACCTGATCAAGGTCATCATGACGGTTCACCTTCTTAGCCCAGAATACAACTTTGATGCATCATATACATGAAGGTTTATTTTTATACCCTCATTTTATCATTAGATGAAGGTTTTAACCAGTTCATATTTTATCCTTAAGCAATCAATTCTTGAGTTTTTAACCCTTTCTTGAGCTTTACCCTCAAGATCTCTTACGACTTAAGTTTTTAACCGAGTTTGAATTTTGGAAGCGTCTTTCCTTATTCTTCGAACTTGGCCTCGATTTTCAATTTCGAAAGCGTCGTTCCTTATTCTTCGAACTCGGCCCCGATTTCGAATTTCGAAAGCGTCCTCCCTTATTCTTCGAACCCGGCCCCAATTTCGAATTTCGAAAGCGTCCTTCCTTACTCTTCAAACCCGGCTTCTTTTTGGTGACTTACATATAAGCCCGACTTTGTTTGCCATAGCTTTTCCATTTGGCCTTGTTGATCTTTGATTAACAACCCGACTTCATTCGTCGGCATTTCTATACTGACCTTGTTGTCGCTTGAGGCATTTTTTTGTCGTTTGATTTGTGAAACATTTATATCCTAGAGGGCCAGCACACCATTTATATCTCGGAGGGCCAGTATACCATTACAATCAACAAACAATTTCAACAAAAGTTGTACCAAAACATCACAAGAGGTAAGGATACAAAATAGGCTTCTGTACGAAATTAATTCCTACCACCAGAGATAATAATTAACAAATCCCAACAATCAAATTGATTTAATGCAAGAGAGGAGTACACTGACCAAATTTGAGGATAATCCAACGGTTGATAAAAGAGATAATTCTTTCTCAATATCACTGCCCAAAACAAGATAGAACAAAGCAGGAATTTTGATAACCTTTGTTTGCAGTTGAAACATCCCCTCTTGAAAACGCTTCAATGAATGATCCGAATGGTCAGAATGTAGAAACAAATTTGATTAATCTTTCCTCAAAGTTTTAATACGATCCAACGGTTAGTGTGAGAGAAATGTCCCTCGCCATACCATTGTCTGCTTCAAAAAATGGATTTTGAACCATTTCGGTTTGGGAATTTTTGGTGATGCTACAGGCCTCTATTCAAGAAACCAACCGTTAGATGTGAAGAGTGATGAGTCACAAACTTGTTGTAAAAGTTTCAGCAAAATCTAACGGTTAAAAAAGGAGATCAAGAAGATTGAAAGATGACAGTTTCTGCCTTTCTCAACATGCGAATTTAGATGTTCTCTTTCTCCTCTCCTTTTTCCGCATCAGAGTGTGGGTGTGCAGCCTAATTGTTACTTCTTGTGTTTACCATCGGTAATGTGGGATTTGAAATTTAACGTCTCCATAGACGACACCAATGTTATGTTGTTTTATGAACATAATTGTCCAACAAGGATTGCTGGTAATTTGATGTTGGATCAAGCTCCCTCTCAAGGTATTTATATGGAAGAAAATACCTCCAGAAGATGATCACTATGCACGAAACGATACTCAACCAGTGAGGTGAAGTGTGTGTACAATGTGAATGGAAAAGAGAGAGAACGAGAATGTGTGTACCTTGTTTTCTGAAAATATCCCTATTTATAATCACTGACCTGTGTATTAGTTGGGGAATATCTCTCCATAATCTCGGCCGAGATCTTTGGTTTGTTGGGAAGATATAGTCTTCAGTTACCATGCAATTATTATCTTTTATTTCTCTTGATTCTGCTAGGCAGTTACAGTCCATATTCAGAGTTGACCAATTCTTAATGAGCCTTAATACTGAGCTCAATCTATGAATCTGTAACCGTTAACCTTGTATCTGTTAAGTTCGTGTGCCTTTATCCTTAAACAAACTTGTAGCTTGAAGATGCTAGTGTAAAACTGCTTGGGGTTGAATTAGAAGTGGTTTGGGAAAGAATAATTGTAACTCTTGTCAATTATAGTAGAACTTGGTGGATTAGCTAAGAACTAGACATATTCTCAATGGTAAAGACAAATCAATATAAAAAAGAATGTGTCCTTGTTTTTATGTCTTTTATATTCGTTGCGTTGAAAAACTAAGTTTACAAATACCTTTTCTCATAGCAATTGGTCAATTAAGGTTATAAGATAGGTCCAAATTCAGTATAGGAGATGGCATTAGGGAAGAATATGGCATGGACTCTATTATTTCATCACGAGTCATCGCAAGGGATGGTGAAGGAATGGTTGTTTGGTGGATGTTGTCGATGATAGACTTGAAATGGTTGTGCAATTGGTGGTTTTCTAAGTGGATCATCTTGATAAGCAACCAATTCATTCTAAGAATTAATAGGAAGATGATGAATAACAGTGTTAGTAGGAGTACTAGGGCACTACATATCAACATGAGAGTGAGTAGACTCAAAATAAGGATCATACACAAAGAATGAGACATCAACAAAAATGAAATACCATTGAAGAGTATGAGAAAAACAACTATATCCTTTTTGGAAGTGATGATAGCCCAAGAAGGTACATTTGAGAGACTTTGTTGATAGTTTGTCAACCCTAGGGCTCAAAATATGAACAAAGCAGGTAAAGCCAAATACTTGATGATGAAATATGTGAAGAGGTGACTTAGGATATAGGACAAAGTGGGGAACTTCATCATTTAGGACAAAAGATGACATTCAATTAATGAGGTAGCAAGCTTGGAGAACAAAGTCACCCTAAAAACACGAGGAAACATTGCCATGGAGGAGAAAAGTCTAGGTTGTTTCAATGAGGTGTCTATTCTTGCGCTCAACAATCCCATTTTGCTGAGGAGTGTAGGCACAAAACACTTGATGAATGATGTCTTTGGATGCCATAAACTGCTGAAATTGATGAGAGATTTTTTTTCTGCATTATCACTATGGAAACAATGGATAGGTATATCAAAGTGGCTTTTTATTTCATTATAATTTTTTTCAACGATGGAAAATAATATAGACCTATTTTTCATTAACCAGACCCACATATAATGCGAAAATCATTTATAAAAATGACGAAATATTTAACACTAGTTGGGATAACAACACAAGATGAATCCCAAACATTTGAATGAACCAAAACAAACGAGGATAGAACCTTTTTATTGACACAACTAGGAAACCAACTACAAGTATGTATCTCAAAGCATGGATTACAACACTCTTATGTTCTAAACGATAAAGATTATCCTCATGATTCTTTAAATATGTATTCATTTGGTCAATAAAACTAGTCCTAAACCCATATTTTAATGTTCTTAGCACGAAAAATTTAACGAGGAATTATAAATTTTTGTTTTTTGCTTTTACTGAAATAAGTGTTAAATATAAAATTGGTAAAAACAAATATTTCTGTTGTCTTGTTTTGATTTAAAACCAACAACTGTCACATGAATTAAAAAGGTAATTCAATGAATGGTGTGTGTAGCATTTTATAAATAATATTTTTTTTATTAAATCATTGAATTAATCGAATTCATGAAATAAAATCAAGTTTAATTGTATCACTTTATTTAATATATAAAATAACAAACAAATATCTAGTATTTAATGATTATGCTCAAAATAATGTAAAATAATTTTATATTTTCATTCAATAAAAAATAATTATTATATAACTTTTAAGATTATTTTTAATATTATATAATAGATAACAAACATAACATATATGATAGATTATAAATGGATAACTTTGTAAATGTATAACACGTTGTAATAATTAAGCATTATATAACCGTTGTTATAATTATTATATATAAGTAGCATATGAATTTAATACTACAAGCTTGTTGTCAAGAGGAGTTAATTTTCTCCCTCCTGTGTTTCACCTTGCGAGTTCAAATGTTTTTAACCTAAGCACAAAGTCTCAAACCCAAATCAATCTCTATATTTTGTAACTTAAATAAAAAACCGACCAGCGACACTTAAGTCATCTGCTACCCCTAGAGATATCGATGTGTGGTGTGTGTTACACTTTTGCAATTCAATTGCTTAATTAATCACTCTTTGACTAACCCATCAAAATGAGTGTTTGAAATAACAAGTTTATCTTTATTATTAAAGATGTGTCATCTCAGTCCACATAGCAGTTGAGATCTTGCAATCTTAGTATGGTCAACGGGTGGTGGCATAGTAGAAAAGCATTGCAATTTAAACAAAATGAACCTAAAAAGGAGACTTGTTATGACTTAAAAGCGTCGTTTAGCATGCTTGTAACTTTGGTGAAAATATTTAGCCTCGATCCTTATTTTTTCTATATAAATTATTTGTATACGTATTTATATAAAAGACAATTCTATTTTATCCGAATATGACTATTATAAATACCAAATCTTTTACTTAGAAAGCTGCATACTTAAGACTAAAGCATGAGACTAATGATTATATTAGAACAATTTTATGTCAGTTAATCTACACAATAATAATCTCCTTTATTTTAAATTATGCAATGTGGGATTTTTTTAATTAACATGTATTTTTTTAAAAAATTATTAAATTGTATATGTTTTGATTTTTTATCAATAAAGTATTTATAAATCATATTTATAAGTATAATTTTCTTTGTATTTTTTACGCAAAACTTTTTGATGATCTAT
This sequence comes from Glycine tomentella, assembly GCA_007407185.1. Lineage (NCBI taxonomy): Eukaryota > Viridiplantae > Streptophyta > Magnoliopsida > Fabales > Fabaceae > Glycine > Glycine tomentella. The sequence continues at coordinate 772,442 of PYAF01000988.1, read as the reverse complement.
AATACCAATTTTTAACAGTTGTAAAAAGAACATGACAATGTTAAAGTCAAACCTGTAATTGCATCTGCTTAGATAATTTAGATCAACATGCGTTAAACTAGTGTGAACTATTACTTAAATTTCACTTGCTTATTATTTTCTAATTAATATCATGCATGCATGGAAGGACATTGTTTCAAGAGTAAATTTTGGATACTCCCATAAAATATACTTTTAATAATTTTAGTTTTCATTTTCTTTCAATTAATCCACTCATTTAATATTGGTGTATGAGTCTGATTTTTATACGGGATTTGCTAACTGCACACCTTTATTTTAATAATAATTGCATTAACAAAATACACCATTAATATATTTTTAGTTAAAATTTATTAATGTAGTCATACTTAAAAATAAGAATGTGTACATTGACAAATCTCACAAGCATTTATTAATATACACACTCTTATTTTTATTTTTTAAGTATGAATATGTCATCAAGGTATATCATTATATATTTTAAAATATTTTTTAATTATATTAATATAAAGATGCGTACATTAACAATACCCTTTTTATCTTATGATTGGTACATGCGGATCTCTAAAATATTTGGCAAAGGAAAACTTGAAATTAAGTTAAAAGTGGCATGGAGAAGAATCAAAGAACTACAATAAAGAGATTCGTCTAGGCTTTAAAATCTAACGGCTCATAAAAACTTGTAAAGAAGTTTTCATCTCTTAACGCCAACCTGTAAAGCTAACCTGACCCACAAAGACAAGACTCTCCCATTGATGTTGTCTTCACAAAGGAAAATTGATCCAACGGTGCATCAATATGTAGATTCAAGGAAGAGAAGATCCCAACCCAACTTTTGAAACAAAATAATATCCACATGCCTTGAGGGGACCTGTGGTGCACATGAAGTCAAATGGGTGCTATACTTTCTAACATCCCACACGAGAGAAATAAAAAAATAAAAAATCTAATAACAAATATTGGTTGCATATATTATTCATATAATAATAAATGTTAACTCGTAGTACCGTGGTGGATTTATACATATGATATTTATGCAATGACCATGCATTGGTGGTACCAGCTCATGCACCACCACTCAAAGTGGGATGGAAAGGCTTATTATATCGTGTGTTGGATTAATAATGATGTGTTTAAATTGATATAGCTGGGAGTTTATGGCTAGGGTTGGTTTGCTATAATATTAAAATCTTGTGGACCGTAAGAATGATGAATGAGGAAATTTAATCCCAGTTTTTTTTTTTTTTGAAGAGAAATTTAATCCCAGTCAGAGGTATAAAACTAAACAACTAAGCAAGGATCTGTTTTATAAAAGAAAAGCATTGGAAAAACGACAAAAAGATTAAAAAAACGATTAATTTCGTTCAATTTCCTTTATTTAAGTAAAGTTTAACTTCTAAGCTTTCTTTGATGTTTGTTTTAATATGTAAATATGAATACCCCATTTCTCTCCCATTTTATTAGATTAGTTTTTTTCCCCCTTACAATACTCGTTAATATGTGACAATGTCATATTAAAAAAGTAAGGACAAATTATGCTCAAATTAATTAAATCCTTTACGGTTTTGGTTTGTGCTCAGGTTTGCTACATAGTTATGATAACTGCATTTGATATATTGTTGGCTTTGGGGTTCATATAGACCTCGTAGTTATTTGTCTTTAAAATTCGCTTTGATGGATTAAGGGAAGAAAATACTTATAAATTATCCTTGATATTAACTGGTAAGACATGTGAGACTCTTTTGATGTAATGGAACAAGTTTAATAGAATTACACCTAATATTTTCTTAACGTCGTTTTGTTCCTTTATAAAAAATAACAATCTTTGTTAATAAGAAGGATATACAAGGTCATATTATATGATTTTAAAAAAATAGCATAGAATGAAAAACAAAAGAAATATCAAATAATTTTTTATTAAACTTTCTGAGTGTAAATGTGATTGGTCCAAAAAATAAGACACAAATTAAAAAACAAAATTATAATAAGATATATTAGTATCTGACACATGTTTATTCTAGTTATCTTTATCTGACTTAAATTTTTTATATCAACATTACATTGAATTGAGTGAAACTGATTCTTTAAAAAAAAATTCATGTTCTTCAACCTTTATATATGTAAAAAGCGTCTACAAAATTGAGATATGATAAATATTTGCACCAATAAGATAATATAAGAAAATGATAAAGCTATTTATTTAATTGCAAATCCAACTTAATTGAGATATGATAAAATTGAGGCAATTTAATTATTGAAATAATATATTAATTTCAAATTTATATATATAATTATTATTTTTGTTTACAATTACATATAGTTTAATCAGTAGAATTTAAAAGAAAGAAATATATATATATATATATATATTGTAATATAACTTGTCATATTTTAGTAAATTGATTCAAATTCTCTTACAAATTAAGACATGAAGAAGGAAATGGAATGCTAAAAACCCGGAATGGGAACTTTCCCCACGAAATTCCGTCCGCTGGAAATGGAACCGCGTAAGCCGTTAATTTTTTTGGTTGGAAATGAGAGCGAAAGAGTGCATAATGTATTTGCGAATTGCGTGTATATCTATCTGTACTACGTTGGGAACTTAACCTTAGCAAGGGTTAGTTTGAGGTTAAGGTTGAGTTTTCAACTTTCATGTCTCATGTTTTATTGGGTATCCCAGGTGGAGGAGGAGCAAGTAACGCCGTAATAACGAGGTTGTTGACTACACTCATACCCTATTGTTTCTGTTTGTTTGTTAGTAGTATATGTTTTCTTTTTCTAACTTTTTAAAAACTCAAATTATGCTTTTCCGTGATAGGAGTTAGGAGAGATATCAGCATTGTTCTTTATCCATCTAACTATTATCCATATCCATTCCATTAAATGGATGAGTTGTATTATCATCAAAAGGAAGCTATTTTGGTGGTATCATTTCCTTTTTCTTGTGTATATCACATTGATGAATTGTTAAGGATTTAATATTTAATATTTGCTAGTATTGATTATAATTAAGGAAAATGCTATGTTGCCAAATACTCGATCATATAAGATTTTCGGAAATATATGTAAGTTTAAATTAAAATTTGAAGAAAAAAAATACAAAACCTAAGCTCGGCCACATATCGATAGGGATGTTATAACAACTTCCATTATGATGTGTGAGATGGAGGTAAATTTTAAATGTGACAAAATGTTTAATATTATAAAAAATGATTTAATACATTAATAAATATATAAATGAAGTACATTTAGGATTCATTGTAAATTTTAGTTAAAGGTTGGGGGTTGGGTGCCAAAGGACTTATTGTCACTAATGCATAATAAACGGGAAATTAATTTATATAGGAAAAAAACTCTAAAAGTTAATTCCACCTTCCTCCACTTACAAATTCAAAGTTCTCTAAAATAATTATAAATTAGTATACCTTACTAATAGCCATCCTCTTCCCACCATTGAAAATGTAAGTTACTTAATATTAAAAGGAAAATGTGATATAACATCATAAGCAAGAGTTTGGTGAGTCTTTGGGGTTATTTCTCTTTAATGTGCTAAGCTAATTAACATCGTTACTTCTATTTAATTTAACTACTTTCATACTTTCCTTGTAAGTAATTGGAAATCAATACCACGTGCTGTGCTCTTGCAATATATGCGTAATCTATTCAACGCAACAACAATAGGGTATTCAATGATATGATAGATTGCCAATAAATCTATTTATTTACCCTTGAAGATTAAGATTTTGAATCATGATTCAATCAGCAAAAGTAAAAAAATGTCTTGTAAATAAAGTTACACTGGTAAATTTACATGACCAAATCTAATATACCTAAATAAAAAGAGACTATCAGCACAATTACTAAATTGACATTATATATTATTGATATTTGGTAAAAATAGGGGCAAAATGGTAATTGGACTTAAATTCACTAATTGTACTCTTTTTAATAAGTGCGCTCCAATATTCTCGAATTAAAACTTGCTAATTACACTCCTTTTCAATAAGTGTACTATAATATTTTCAAATTAAAACTTGCTAATTTCACCCTTTTTCGATAAGTGAATTAATATTTTCTTTTAAATCTTAAATACTCATTATATAATTTCTTTCATTCCTCTCATGCATTATCTCTTTAATGCGTAGCCACTAGCCAGTCGTACTAGTCAATTATAAAAATACAAAATCCCAATACAATAATTTCTCTCTTATTTACTTAACGTCTAGAAAAGTGCAGTGATTTCCTTTCATTTTAAATTATGATTTTCATAATATCCTATTTTGGGTCCTTCATATTTTTCAATATTGTTGGTTTTCATCTCAATTGACTTAGTCTAATTATTGATGAGTTTGCACAGAAGTAACAAGAGATGGAGTCTTAAGTGGATCCATTGTTTAAGGTCTGATTTCAACATAGGTGTATTATCACAAAAAGAAGAAATTATTATTGAATTTTACTTCTTTCTCTCTCTTATTAATTTACTTGACAATTATCTAGAGTACAATGGTCTCTTTTCATTTTATGTTATGATTTCCACAATTTTCTCATTTGGGCCCTTCATATTTCTCAATGTTGTTGGTTCCCACCTCAATTGGCTAAGTCTAATTATTGGCAGCTTTGCATAGGTGTGACAAAAGACAAAATCTTAAGTGGATCAATTGCTTATGACCTGATTTAAAGAGAGGATATTATCACAAGAAGAAAAAAATTATTATTGAACTTATTTCTTTCTTTCTCTTATTTTTGTTGTACATCCATTTTGTCATTAAAAAACTATACTAGATCTTGCAATTTTTTAAATATCTTTCTTATCATCTTCTCTCTTTTCTGAATTCTGAAACGTTTTCTTCTCTAACGTTCTCTGTCTTCTTACCATTTTTCTCTCTTCTCTTACCTTTTTCATTCACTCCATTTATTTTCTCTCTTCTAAAAATAAACCAGTAAAATATCTTTTTATTTCTCTGTTAACCATTCAACATTGCAACCCTTGCTGAAGATGCCTTTGTCAGCCACTGTTACTACAACTTTTTAATGATTTATAGTGATCTATAACAACAAAGGTGAACAATTTTCTTAGTTTTTATTTTCTTGGTTGATTTTGGTTTGACCTAATTACTTTCTTTAGTTTTTCTCCTTCATCAAAATTTCTTTAATATTGTGAATATGGACGGAATTTGTTAAAAAAGTTTATTTGATATGACCTATGGGTTAAAGTATTTCGTGAAAAAGATATTAAACTAGTCTTTATAAGAATAAATGAGAAATGGAGAATTTTTTAAATATTTATTTGATTTTGTTCTAAATTGATTTATTGTTTGCAAATTATGTGTTTGATCAAATGTGAAAATGACATTTTTGTATATGTTTCCTTATTTTTCATTTTACTTCTAAATTTATGACACTTTTGAGACGACTTTTTACATGAAAACTTTTTAGTTGATTCTGTCAGTTTAATATTATCTTATAGAGTAGGAATTTTTTACATATAATCTTTGGTTGTTGTTGCTCATCTTTTGTTAATATTACTCCTATTTATAATCAATAGTGCAATTATATTTGTTAAAAAAAAGTTAGTAAATGAAAACTAATGTTTATTGCAGAAATTTAGGTGAACGAGTAAATGATTAATGGAATGTTCAATTGTAAAATTTGATGCAGGATCTTTATAAAAGTGAGCATTGACACAAACAGAAGTGAATAAAAGTAATACAATTGATGATTAAGTAGAAGATGAAGGTTCATAATGGAGAAAAGATGCAAGACAAATGGAGAAAAATGAAGGTATTACTTAGGTAAATTGAAAGAGAAAACCTAAACAAGTAGGAAGTTTACTAGTAGAGCATTAATTTTGTATAAAGTTTTCAGTTGTTTTCCTTAATTTAAGTTCATGATTGAAAGTTGCTTATTACATATTACAATTCTTGCTTAGATTGAAAATTAGTATTTTTGTTTCTAGCTATTTTTTTCATTTTTTCTATCCACCTTATATTTTTATCTTATAGTAATTATATGAACTGAAATTTTAACATGTTTTCAATCAGTCATACATTAATTATATTCCACTCAAATTATTTAAGTTTTCAATTTTTTTGAAATTGTTGTGACCCATCAGTTGTATTTATAAATAATATTCTATTTCTAGGCTGAAATTTTGTAAGATATTAACAAAATTATTAAGGAATATTACATTACAAATTAATCATCAAGTGCTTACAATTATATTACACTACATATATATACCTATTGTTATTAAATAATCTTTCTTTATTATACATGCAAAAAGAATATTAATAGATACAATCAAAGACAAAAGATACACACAAATAAGTATTATAATTTTCATTTATGTATTTACATGTAATTGTCATATCTTTATATTACACGTAACAAACATAATTTTTTTATTTTTATTATAAATTCATCATTTTCTTTATTTTTAAAATATTTATATATTTATTTTTATTATAAAAATAATTTTTTAATTTAAAACTGAGTAAAACACAACAAATTGATATATCCGGTGTCAGCGCACAGATTATGGAATAGTGTTTGATAAATTTGCATACAATTCAGTAGCTCAATTTTAAAATCTGTTTATCTGCCTATCCTATAGGACAACAATATCATTCATTGAATTGTTTATGGAACTTTCTAGTAGACTTTACATGAATAAATCTAGATGGAAGGAACAGTTTAATAATGAGTGATCAGTGATGTGGTTTACGCGTAAAGCAGTGGAGTGAAATTCTAATTTATTATGGCGATGATAATAATGACAAACCGTTGCAATTACTCTTTTTACTTTGTCTTTGCCAATAAGCAAAGTCGGAGGATACAATGGAATTTGGATCTTGTTAAGATTGTTGTCCACTGTTAAATATATTAATAAAACAGTGTGTTTATTAGTACAACAAAATAATATTTTATTATCTTTTCTTTTGCTTTTAAGGTATTTTTATATATTTTTTAACATTTAAAAAATCAAATTATTCATCTTTTTTTAATTTTCACTTTAATTTTTAATTTATTTTTTTCACATTTTTAGAAGACTTACTATTAATTTTTATAGTAATTTTTCTCTAAATATCAATTCTTGATTTTTTTTAAAATTACGATAAAAATAATACATATATTAATAGTGTAAAGACACATTCTGATTCAATCACAGACACTACAATTACTTATAAAAATCACATAACTTTTATAATAATTATTATATTAAAATATATAAAATAATTTTAATTAATTAAAATATAAATATTTTTACATTAATATGACACGTCTAAAGAAATTCATTTTTTTATCTTTCTCTAAAAAAACCTTAACTGTTTCACCCTTTACTTTTAAATAAATTAGAATGATTAAATTTTTCTTTCAACAGGCCAAAAAAGAATTATTAACTTTTTAGTCTATGAAGGCATCGTAACTGAATTGCTGAATGAATTATTCAAATTCTTCCGAAAAAAATTGTGCTACTTTTAATTACTTTTTTTTTTCTCTTCTAATATATATATATATATAATGAATTACACATAATTTTTTTTTTGTGTAATCATGTTAAGGTATTTATCATTTTTAAAAACCAAGAAAGTATTATATGTTTTAAATTTTTTTATTTTAATAACAACAATTTACAAAATATTAATAAAATAAAATGATAATTTTATGGAAACAAATTATAAATTTTAAAATAGTTTTATTTACCCGAATAATTTTTTATAATACTGTACAAAATTCAAAATAAGAATGATTTATAAAATGGAAAAGTAGTGCTACTCCATAGTGATAAATTCCAGAAATGTCGTATATCCTGACAAAACCCAATAAAAGTCCCTTTAATTGCAAATTTATCTTTTGTACCTCACAAAAATGACAAAATGGCGTTAATATAACAGCACCCCCCGGAATCCTCCCTTCCCTGTATCTGTATCCCACTTTCATTTCATTTTCGTTTTCTCTCTCTTCTTTCTTTCTCTTCAAACGCCGACCAACGACACGACACGACACGACACCGTTTAGATGGTGGTGAAGATGATGCGGTGGAGGCCGTGGCCCCCTCTCGTCTCGAAGAAGTACGAGGTTAAGCTCGTCGTGAAAACCCTCACTCTCCAGGGCTGCGATCTGGTGCGTGCGTCCGCAGAGAAAGGCTTCATGCTCCAGATTAAGTGGAAGGGTCCCAAACTTACCCTAAGCTCGCTGAGACGCAACGCCGTTGCGAGAAACTTCACCAGAGAAGCGCACCCTGAACAAAACGACGACGTCGTTTTGTGGGACGAGGAGTTCCACGCGCTCTGCACCCTCAACGCGTACAAAGACAATGCCTTTCACCCCTGGGAAATTGCTTTCTCTCTCTTCAATGTCTCTCTCTCACTCTTTCTCTTTCCCTCTGTTGCAATTTTAGAATATTTTTCATTTGGGGTTTATTGTTGACTTTTTTTTTTTAATTAAAAGAAAAAACTGATTTTGTGGGTTAATCGGAAAGTTTTTATTTTTATTTTTTATTCTTGGTTTGAGTTTGATTTTGAATTGGTTCTGTTCTGTGTTGCAGGGTTTGAATCAAAGGTCAAAGACTAAGGTTCCTGTGGTTGGAACTGCGACTTTGAATCTAGCTGAATTTGCATCTGTGGTTGATCAAAAGGATTTTGATTTGAACATTCCACTCACAGTTTCTGGTGGCTCTGTGGAGTCTTCTTCTCCTTCACTCTATGTATGTTGTTTTAGTTGAGACTATGATAATTGTTCTTTGATTTAACATTGAGGCTTTGTTTATGTGTATTTATAGTGGTTGGTTTTGGTTGTTGTGTGTAGATATCGATTAGTTTGGTGGAGTTAAGAGCGGTTCAAGATAGTACAGAGTTAGTTCATAATAAATCAATAGTGCCTGTGGCTTCGCCTTCTTCACCTTTGGTTCAGTCAGGAGAGACTACCTTGGCTGAGAAAGACGAGCTTTCGACCATCAAAGCCGGTCTTCGGAAAGTGAAGATTTTGACAGAGTTTGTTTCTGTTAGGAAGGCAAAGAAAGCCTGCCATGAGGAGGAAGGGAGTGAGGGCAATTTCTCAGCCAGGAGTGAGGATGGTGAATACAATTACCCCTTTGACTCTGATTCCCTCGACGATTTCGAAGATGGCGATTCGGATGAGGTGAAGGAGGATTCGAGTGTGAGGAAGTCGTTTAGTTATGGGAAACTGGCGTATGCCAATGCTGGGGGGGCTTTTTACTCCAGCATGAGGGTGAATGGTGAGGGTGAGGATTGGGTTTACTACAGCAATCACAGATCAGATGTTGGGATTTCGCATAAAGAGGATTCTTCGACCGTGTCAGCGACCGAGCCTTCTGTGTTGCAAAGTTCAAGGCGTAGTATACTGCCTTGGAGGAAGAGGAAGTTGAATTTCAGATCTCCTAAATCTAAGGGGGAGCCATTGTTGAAGAAGGCTTATGGCGAAGAAGGCGGTGATGACATTGATTATGATCGCAGACAGCTTAGCTCTGATGAATCCCTTTCACTCGAGGTAGGAATTTACTTTCTTGTTCTCGCTGATTTCATTTATCTACAAGTTTATGGCACAAGAAAAAAAAATTATAAAAAAATAGGTATCTGGGTGTACTGAAAAATTGATACTTTGTTCTTTGTGATTACTGATTAGTACTTATTGACTAGTGATCTGACATTTGTGGTAAGTTGTATGTTTATTAAGGAATTAGTGACAGTAACTTCTGAACCTTTAGGGATGCACTTGAAAACTGTTGTTAATTAGCTTAGCAGTACCAGTGTTTCACACTGTATGTCTGTCTTGCAGAAGACTGAGGATGATTCAGGTGCAAATCGATCATCGGTGTCCGAATTTGGGGATGACAATTTTGCTGTTGGGAGTTGGGAGCAGAAAGAAGTAATGAGCCGTGATGGTCACATGAAACTTCGGACACAGGTCTTCTTTGCCTCAATTGATCAGCGCAGTGAACGTGCAGCGGGTGAGAGTGCGTGTACTGCTCTTGTTGCTGTAATGGCTGATTGGTTCCAAAACAATCGTGATCTCATGCCAATAAAGTCCCAGTTTGATAGTCTTATTCGGGAAGGCTCGTTAGAATGGAGGAACTTATGTGAAAACCAGACCTATAGGGAGCGATTCCCTGACAAACATTTTGATCTTGAAACAGTCATCCAAGCCAAAATACGGCCCCTTTCTGTGGTTCCTGGCAAGTCCTTCATTGGATTTTTCCACCCAGAAGGAATGGATGAAGGGAGATTTGATTTTCTGCATGGGGCCATGTCTTTTGATAACATCTGGGATGAGATTAGTCATGCTGGACAGGAGTGCACTAACAATGATGAACCCCAGATATATATTATCAGTTGGAATGACCATTTCTTCATCCTCAAAGTTGAAGCTGAAGCTTATTGCATCATCGACACTTTGGGGGAGAGGCTCTATGAAGGATGCAATCAGGCGTATGTCTTGAAATTCGACAGCAACACAGTAATATACAAAATGCAAGATGTTGCTCAAGGATCTGGCGAAAAACCAGCCAGTGATCTTCAAACTGTTGTGGAAGTATTAGAGCAGAATGACAGACAGATCCAACCAATCAATGGCAAAGAGGTTGATTCTGTTGTTGACACAGAAGAACATTTGAAGAGTGACCAAGAAGAGGAGGTTGTGTGCAGAGGGAAAGAAGCATGCAAAGAATATATTAAAAGCTTCCTGGCAGCAATCCCTATTAGAGAATTGCAAGCAGATGTCAAGAAAGGTTTAATATCATCAACTCAAACACCATTTCATCATAGGCTACAAATTGAGTTTCACTACACTCAGTTGTTGCAGTCTTGTGTTGCACCTCCAGTTGTGGCTGAACCATCCATGACTGTGCCAGAGACTCTTGCTCTTGCAGTAACTGAGGTTTCCGCATAATAATTGTACTACTGTAAATTAAAGGGAGAAAATGTGGTTATCTAACTTGTCTTACTACGTTAAGAGTGTTTTCTGATTTTAAGTGAAATTAACAAAAAGGCTTTGTTTTGCTACATCTTACCAAGGAAGAGTATTTGTAAATGACTGTAATTTCCTTTTCTATGTGAGAGCTCAAACTTTTGGCACCTAACATGTAGTTTGCAAAAGACTTGTGAATTGACATTTTGCACTCTGATTCCACAAGATCATATTTATTTATTATTTACTGATGGCAATGATATATGATCAATTAATAAAAAAATAGATTCTGGCTTGAGCAATTTCGTTGTAGTTTTCATGTCTAGTTGTTGGATTTAATTTTAAAGGAATATCAAACGTTTGACAATGATAACTAGTTCAAATAATTTTATCTCATATTGGCTATTTTATTTAGTTATTATAAAAGTATGTCTAAGAATTTCATTGGAATATACTTTTACTAGTCAAATTGAAGTGTCTTTCAATGTAAAATAATTAATGTTTGGGGCTAGTGGGTTTCATAGAAGCATCAAGTTGTGAGAGCACATAATGCAAATATCATCCATTATAATCAAAGCTTCACTTGCTAAAAAAATCGGCGAGTTTATTAACCACACGTGTAATCTACAAGCATCAGGTCTGCATCATGGATAATATTATCAACAGAGGAAGAACTGTGCATCATGTGAATAACGGTTGGGGTTTTCTGCTGAGCAATTTACAACACATCTCCCCATGGGTCATTCTCAATCTATTTAGTTCAGCTACAATGTTTGTAGCAAAATCAATTGTCCAATTCATGGTATCCATGATCCATCTTAACATTAATACTTTTGAACACTCACATATTAAGTTTGATAATTTATTTTTTTTTACATTATTAATCAATTAAGTTATATTGACTTTTAAGATAATTATTATAAAAGTAAAAATAGTTGTTATATCTAATAATTTCTAATTGGATGTCCGTATAAAAGATTTTAGATTTTGAAAGATTTTCTCTAGTTTACAATGGATTAATCTTTTAAAATTAATTTTAGTTTAATCTTTTGTGATTGTTTGAGTTAAAATAAATTGAATGATAGAGCAAGTAAAATGCATTTTTTTTTTGTCTTTTCCCTCATTACACTCTTTCTGTTCTATTTTTGGTAGTTAGAAACTATACCGATGGGTTTGTCTCCACAATATTTGATGCTTTTTATTGCCCAAACGCGAGGAAAACTCAGATAGAAAGTCTTATGGAAGATGGCATATTCTTCTCTTGCGCTTTTGAATGTTGAAAAAGAAAAAGAAAGAAGGGAACTAGCCATTATTCGTTTTGTAGTTTATTATTTTAATTCTTGGGGGATTTTCATCCTGAAATAATAAATAACATAATGCGAGAAAAATCATGTATGACTAAGATTCTCTACAAATCTTTGTGTACCGATTGATATGTTGCATGCTTGTGATTTTTATTTAACCAGTGAATTTCAGATTCCCTCTAAAATAGGCATGGATGATTCGCACAATTACTTTTGGGCAAAAGTAGTTTATTAGTAGAATTATTTTCAGGGATCGAAAAAAAGTGCTTTGAAAATATTAACATGTTATTGACTTTTACTGTATTGACATGCATGGAGCTTCAAATATTATCATGGTATTTTGAAGTATCTTTCAAAATAACATGTTACTTACATATAAGTGACATTTTTTGGGTGACTGAGATTTGGTCTCAGTGCTATATCGCTTAGCTTTTGTGAAAATAGGGAGTTCGATTCTCTAATAGCCTTTGATTAGTAGATAAAGTATATGCTGCATTGTTGGATGTTGGACTAGCAATAGGATTTTTTTTTCTTTGATTATTGTTTTGGTTTTTGGCATTTCATCATGGTGCATCATTGCGAAATTAATGCAACGTGAGTCATTTTACAATCATTTTAAGAATTTAAATAATTTTATAGTATAAATATATTCACCAATTATCATATACGATAAATTATTAACTTTTATAAAACTAATTTTAAAAATCATACCTAAATTTGCTTTAAATAAATTATCAGTAATTAACAAGTCATTTATCCAAATACAAATTATCTCGGTGTATTGAAATAAAGTTAGTGGATACCTTACATCGATAATATGATTAAAAAAATAGTTATTAGTTTATCAAAATTTTGATAAAATTTAAAACAGCATGAATTTAAAACTATAATGGCTTCGGAATATTTGTAATTTTATTCAAAAGTATTATATCCTGCAGTCCTAAAATCTGTCTCGAATGTGAAAAATAATCCTTCATATCCGGGAGAAACATTATTTTCTGCATAAAAATATTCTTTTTAAATTTATGATCGACGTATGTATGTTTATTTATTACTTCAACAAATTTTCTTTTAAAATGACATATTTAGATTACAATTTAAATTTTTTTAATACTCAATTATTATTTTTTCCAAAATAATTTTGATATTAACGTTTCTTTGCGTGTGCCCCGAGACTTCTCTTCCGCCTAAAAAATTAGGAGTGTTGATGAGTCTGAATTAATCCGTGACTCAATCCAATTCAATTATATTGGATTAAATTTTTAAATGTCCGGGTTAAATCCAACCCAACCTAATTAAAGATTTAATCACATAAGGATTGTGTAATAAATTCTACTTTGTTTAACTTAATCTAATTCATATCATATAATTAAATTTATTATTACTAACAAAAACACAAGCATTTATCGCGTATGTGTGTTCACAATTTGTTTTTGCTATCGTGTAATAACTATATGCATTGAAGTGTATGATAGTAATATAGAGAATTTTAGTTATATACACATACAAAAATGTTTAAATATTTCAGGAATAAAAGTAACAGTAAAAATAATACTTATGTATAATATTTTGATAATTGGTAATTATAAATCTTTCTTAATTTACAAATCAAGCAATGCATGTATTTCAGAACGATCTCTTTGTAAGAAAACATATCAATAAAATAATAAATAATTTATAAATCAAACAATGTATATATTTCAGAACGATCTCTTGTAAGAAAACATATCAATAAAATAATAAATATTAAATTCGAATAGTTTTGGACCTTTTAAGGATTCTTCTTAATTTTTTGTAGAATACATCATTAATAGTTTCTTGACTTTTGAAAAATTACAAAATAAGTCACACAATATGAGTTTGATTATACTTCAAATTTATTAATATGAAACATGCGGACATACTATTGTCTTCTCCTCAAGCACCTGCCACCTAGTGTGAAAATTGCTAGTAAAAATAATAAACTCGAATAGGTGTTACATGTTTGTCTAGTAAAGATTTTCTCAATTGATTATACTTATCAATAAATTCTTAATATTTTTATTTTTAAATTTGAAAATCTCAACTGAAATAAGTTAATATTATTTGTCATATAAGTTTGATCTAACTTCAACTAAAATAATTCATTTTAATTTATCGCATAATTTTTAAGATTTATTTTTTATATTTAAAAATCTAAACGGAAATAAGTTCTCATTTATTTTATAAGTTTACTCTAATATTCTCATATGAAGTACACCCCCTTTTTAATAAAGAAGCATAACAAAAATAATTTTTATTAAAAATGGAAAAATATAGAGAAATTGAAGACATTGATTAATTATATAACGGAAAAGATATACTTGTTTTGATTTCTTTAGAATTTTAAATACTTTTTTTTTCATTTTTTAAAATTTTAACTCAGATAAACTGAATAAACAAAAACCAACAACCTTATTTATTATTGTGATAAGTTAAAAGAAGAGCAAAAGATAAGAAGCAGTATTTAATTCAATCTACTAAGAAATAAAAAATGGTTATATATTTGTCGTGAGAAAAAAAATTAGTTTTCTTGTATTTTATTCTCATTCAAGATTCGAAATAAGATTTAAGATATAAAATCATAAAAAAAAAATATTAAGTGAAAGAAAGATGAGATGAGATAGTAATTAATGTATAGGTATACAATGATACATACACATGCCTAGAACGAAAAGAGAATGTAAAGTATGTGTCCTTTTTGTCTTTTTCAATCCATCACTCTAATGGAAAGAGAGGTGTTATCACACTTGTATGTCCGTATTTCTATTTTTCTATTGTGTTTCTTTATACTAAGATTCAATTGATGGGTAAGGTTACGTAACACTACAAGATTTGATAAGAGACATGGATAAAGAAATTGCCAGGATGGAATCACTAAATGAGTATGAGAAACGTAGCAGATTATGTTTCCCTAAGAATATAGTTCAAGTTTGAGAAAAAAATAAGGTAAATAAGATCGATGCATATGGATGGTCTGGTTTTGTTGTGTTTAACATTTATTATATGTTTGATTATGGGTTATGTTATTTTGACATCTCACAATTTTATACAACTCGTTAATACTCGTTATTTCTTTCTATCACAACATATTACTTATTATGGGTATCCAACATTCATTTTTGTTTGATTATTATATGCTCATGTCCCAATTATTATTTTTATCTTTAAATATATATTTATCAAAATATGCATTTGAAGTCCTAATATATGTATGTATTGTGGTTGATTTGTGAGTTTTGTGTTAAAAGGGAAGTAGACAAATTGAAATCATCATTTTGAATTTCCCCTTATATGAAGAGGGAGAAGTAGAATGGGATGGAGATGCCTTCAAGAAGATGGAAAATCTCAAAACACTTATCACCAAAAATGGTCTTATTTCCAACGGTCCCAAACATCTTCCAAAGAGTATTGGAATGGCGGGAATATACTTCACAAGATTTGCCATAGGATTTTCATCTTAAGAAACTTGCTATATGCAAGTAGGGATGAAAATAGGCCAGGCCAAGTCAGGCTTTGATAGGCCTGAGCCTGGCCCGCGTCATTATCATTAAATCTAAGCCTGACTTGTTACCTGTTAAACATAAGTTATTAAGGCCTGAGCCTGGCCTGTATAAAGGCCTGACCTGAAAGCCTGTATACAAAGCCTGATTAAATAAAAATAAATAAGAAAAAATAAAAAATAACAAAATATATATGTTTTTCTTATAAGTTATCAAATATGATCCTATAAGTTATAGATATGTTTCTCTTAATCATTTATGAGATTTTCAAGGTGATTTTTTAAAGTGATTGATCATCCACCTTCATAATAAGAAAAAATATTTTTTAAAAAATAAATATTATTTTTAAGTTTTAATATATATATATATATATATATATATATTAAATAGGCCAGCCTGATAGGCCTAACAGACTTTTTTTTTTAAGCTTGAGCCTAACCTTTTTATTTAAATAGACTTTTCAAAAAGCCTTAGCCTAACCTTTATAATAAACAAGATAGGCCAAACCAAGCTTTAAATAGGCCAAACCAAAGGCCCCTGATAGGCAGTCTGGCCCATTTCCACCCTTATATGTAAGTGACCTCTGAGTTGCTTTACATCACTCAAGTCGGCTGCCTTATTTTCAAAAAGATAAGTGTATTGACTTCATTTCCTTGTTTTTTTTTATCATCATATAAAAGTTCACTTTAAGGTTATTCATTTAGATTTTTTTTTCAATTTTTAATAACTTGCTCTTTTTGCCTTTTTTTTTATAATGTTGCAGAAGTTGGTAAATTTGACAAGTTTGAATTTTGACTGGTGTGAATATTTAACACACACCCCCCTGATGTATGTTGTCTCTGATATTTGGAAAAAAATATCATTTCAAATGTGTGGGAATTTATTTACAATCCACTAATTAGTTGGGCTCTTGGAAAAACTTAAAATCTTGGATGCTTCTAGATGTGACAAGCTGAAGAGTTTCCCACCGTTGAAGTTGACTTCTCTAGAATAACAAAAGAAGTGTGTCAATCTCGAAAATTTTTCAGAAATATTAGGAAAGATACAAAATAAATCAAAACTCTCGTTGGAAGGAACTTCTATAAAAGAATTCTGACTTTCATTTCGAAATCTATCTCGACCTCAAAAATTGTGTCTAGGCTATTCTTTTAATTTAGAATGCAAAAAACTAGCAAGATATTTGTGTATTCGAACGGGTCATTTCTCTTTCGACGCAACCAAACTCATTTGTAAATATAATTAACTAATTAAGGTCTCTAAATAACAAAAGATTGAAATGAAAAAATTAATTTTTAGTTATATATCTAGATTATAGTCTCACATATTTATAATTTTATTTAAAATATTTATAAAACTGTATGAGAAATTTATTATGTATAAAAGTTCAAAAAGATTTAACTTTTTATAAATTGATATATTTTAATTTAAAATATGAAATGATAAAATAATTTAATTATTTTACAACTATATTGAAAGTAAAAAATTATTAATTTTATAATATTATATTTTATAAACAATATTTTGAATAATTTAAAATGTAAAAATTAGTTAAATTAGATGCAGACTATTAAAATAAATATTAATTAAAATTAATTATTATTTTAATCTCGAGTTGACAATTTATATTTTATTCGTACTTATGTAAGATGTGTTGTTTTAGGCAGTTAGTATTATCTTCGTCCAGTAAGAAAAAAAAAATACTAATTTACTAACTATGAAGTTCTCTATTGTAGGTGTTATTTTCAGCTTAATGGACTATTAACAAACTATAAAAAATATATAAGTGGTAACAAATTGATGGCTACCAAGACATGAATGATTGATTTGGATCGTTTTTGAATTGTAAACTTCAAGACTCTATAAATTGTGATTTAAAACTCAAATAAAAAAATGGAGAAGATTAAGGAATGATTAGGAATGATGCCACGATTCACAACAGAACAATAAGTCAGAGGAGGATTTGCCACAAAGGAAACCTTCCTTGATAAAAATCGATTTGGTTTCAATCAAGAACCAACAAGAGGCTAAGCTCTCAATTTAAGCAAATGCTTAATTTCTATTAATCAAAATTAACCAAAAATAGCAAAGTCTGAGTATTTATATGGCTAGGCCTCTAATAAACACCTAAAAATGTAAGTTTAGGCCTATTTGGGGAAATATCAAAGCTCATTACAAAAATAAAAAAAATATATAGAAGCACTACGAGAAAGTAATCGATTAATACGACCTGTAATCGATTAAAACAGAGCATTCCAATGCTGTGTAATCGATTACATAAAGGTTGTAATCGATTAAAACAAACAGAACTTGCTTGTGTAATTGATTACAAAAAGGTTGTAATCGATTAAAATAAACAACACTTGCTTATTACAACAGACAAGACTTTTGATGTGGTCTTGAAGGGCTTGAGTTCTAGCTCTTGTCATGGGTCCTCCAAAACTCACCAAAGGAAGTGCTTCAAGCTCTCCTTCTAGACCTTTGGCTTGGAATGAACCTCCATCATCATGATCCATAGATAGTCCTCTGTCATCCCCTTCTTCTTGAAAAGAATCTGTCCTCGGATTAACATCCAAAACACCTATATCACAAGAAGAAAGATCAACGACATTGAAACTAGAACGCACCCCATACTCACTTGACAAGTCAATCTTGTAGGCATTGTCATTAATCCTCTCAAGGACCTTAAAAGGTCCATCACCCCTAGGTTGAAGTTTAGATTTCCTTTGGGAAGGAAACCTATCCTTCCTTAGATGTAACCAAACCCAATCACCCAATTCAAATACCATTGCCTTTTTCCCTTTGTTGGCATGTCATGCATATTGCTCCATTTTCTTCTCAATTTGATTCCACACCTTTTCATGGAGATCCCTAAGAAAAGTGGCTCTAGAAAGCCCATCCTTGCTCAAAATAGAAGAATCATTAGGTAAAGGAATTAAATCAAGAGGAGATAAATGATTAAACCCATAAACAACCTCAAAAGGAGAAAAAGAAGTGGTAGAATTGGTCACCCTATTATAAGCAAATTCTACATGGGGTAACCATTTACAATAACCAAGGCTAAAAAAAATAAAATTTTGGAGGCCTGTCTGGAATCTGGCGAGAATAGTGTCAGATGCGGTGCGGTTAGCGCCAGGATGGCGTCGGTAGCGCCAAAAGTGGCGCCATTAGTGCCAGAATGCACAAGAAGGCCATTTCTCTTTGGAATCTGGCGCGGTTGGCGCCAGAGTGGCGCGATTAGCACCAGGAAAGCGTACAGACCTCTGGAATTTGGCGCCAATAGCGCCAAAATGGCGCCGTTAGCACGAGACGCGTGCTGGGTCACTTAAAAAGACCTTTTCTCTCTCATTTGGGACATAAACTCTTATTCTCTTCTTCCTTACTCTATTTTCTGCCATTAACAAAGGAGGAGAGCTTCATAATCCTTCATTCATTGACCAAAACACTTCACTTCCAACATGAAAGTTGAAGGAAATCACCCAATGAGCTAGATTCCAACCTCAATTTCCCTTGAAAACCATCAAACGGAGATATTGTTTTCTTTAGGGAACTTCACAAAGTTTGATTTTGGAGGGGAAAGAAGGCATTTTAAGGACATTCAAGCTTGGAGAAACTGTCCTTTAGCCTTGTCGTTTTAGAGGTAAGAAACACAACTTTTACCGATTATTTAAGAATTTGTTCTTGAGATGAATAGAGACCCATTTGAGTTAGAGCTAGAATTAGGTTTGAATCCTTTGGAAAAGTATGCTTAGGAGGTTGTTGTGATGAAGGTTTAGCCTTGAAATAGAACTTTTATGAACTTTGGAAATTGGGTTGTGAGGAATGTATGTGTAGGAATAATGTTGGTTGAATTGATGATATTATGGTATGTATGAACCCTAGTGCTTTCACAAGATATGTTTAGGAGACTATATAAACGGTGAAAATGTTTTGAAGTAACTGTTTTAACCACTTTGATAATCATTGAAATGTGGCATGGATAGAGTATTGAACTCTTTGAATAGGTTGATACAAGTCTTAGGGAGACTCTAGTGCCTTGGTTAGGTCGAGATAGATCCTGTTGGGGGTCTGTAAGTCACCAATTAGGTGACTAGTCCTTATGGCTTAGAGTAGAAGATGTTTTAATGGAAAAGAATAGCGTTTCTTTTCATTCTAATGGTTGAGAGCCGTTATTGATTGTTTATATGCCTTTATGTAGGGCGTGACACAGAGGTTACTGGTGGTTGTAACCACGAAGCCGAGAGAGCCAGTGTAGCACTAAGAGCAGGTAAGCTCTTTGTTCTTGGGAGTGTTTTCCCTTGACTGTGTTCCACCATACTTCGAGGGAGTGATGGTTATTGTATGTCATGATGCATGTGGTACTGAAGTTGTGTGTTATTGCTTTTATTGAGAACATGTATATGATGTACACTATGATCATATGTTGTGTGATTGATGAGATTCTCTGGCCAGTAGAATAGACTACTTATGGACTTCCTTTGGAAATGTGCCCTTAAGTGAATGATCTTTTTTCGGAAGTGCCATATATGTCCGAGTAAGTCCTAAGAGAATGTGTCCTTCAGTGGATGATCTTTCCCAGGCATGAACATAAAGTCTTGAGGGAATGTGCCCTTAAGTGAATAATCTTCCTCAGGCAATGTGCGCAGAGTCCTGAGAGAATGTGCCCTTAAGTGGATGATCTTTCTTAGGCAATGATGCGGAAAGTCCTGAGAGAATCTGCCCTTCAGTGGATGATCTTTCTCAGGCAATGTTATATGTATATATATTTGCTATATCTGTGTTGCATTCCTGATGTTGGTAGCGCCCAACGAAATGACACCTGTGTTGTGATATACATGTGATGTAGTTTATGAAAGCCATGATGGCTAGATTGTGTGATGCCAATTTTGATACTATATGTCATGGAAGTGAACCAGTGGGAGGAGAGGCCTCCAAGAATCCTGAGTTTACTGAGATTGTATCTCACCCCGTGTGGGGATTATATTTTTGCAAATGATGCTCAGCGAGCGGATGGTGGACTCCAGGGCAAGAGGCTCGAGTAGGGATATGGTTATGTGTGAACCTTAGGCATATGTTTTGAGAGCATGTTGGCTCATTTCTTTTGTTATGCCTGTAGTTGTACCCCTGAGGGGAGGATGCACAGTTAGTGTGTTTTTTGTATATGTTGTATATCTGAGAGATATTGATGTATGTTTAGAGGATAGAGTTTATGACACCTTATTTTGTACAACTATAAATGAATGTTAATGAACCAGATTTTCCCAATTTTTCAAATTACCTTTGATGAAGCACCGTAGGAGTTGTGAGAGTGTTCTATTTACTACCTTAGTTTGCCCATCGGTTTGAGGATGACACGTTGTGGAGAAAAGAAGCTTGGTTCCAAGTTTTTCCCACAAGGTTTTCCAAAAATGACTCAAAAACTTGGAATCCCTATCCGACACAATGCTCCTTGGTAATCCATGAAGACGCACTACTTCTTTGAAGAAAAGATCCGTCACATGACAAGCATCGTCCACTTTGTGACATGGAATGAAATGTGCCATCTTGGAAAATCTATCAACAACCACAAAAATAGAATCCTTGCCTCTCTTGGACCTTGGAAGACCAAGTACAAAATCCATGGAAATATCGGTCCAAGGTGAGGTAGGAATTG
Source organism: Glycine tomentella (assembly GCA_007407185.1). NCBI lineage: Eukaryota > Viridiplantae > Streptophyta > Magnoliopsida > Fabales > Fabaceae > Glycine > Glycine tomentella. Next base: position 751,023 of record PYAF01000988.1, on the reverse strand, counting down.
GCAATGGAGTATATAAAGCATGATGCATGACTTTGGACTTGGCCTTATGACACACAATACAATTAGAACAAAATTTGATGACATTATGTTTCATTTTAGGCCAAAAGAAATGTTCATGCAAAATGTTTAAAGTCTTTTCAACCCCAAAGTGTCACATTAACCCCCCTTTATGAGCTTCACAAATTATGAGTTCACACAAAGAACTTTGAGGCAAACACAATCTTTTATTTTTAAACAAGTACCCGTCTTGCCTAAAGAACCCTTGGTGAGACCCCTTTTCACACAACTCAAACAATTTAGAGAAGTCATGGTCTTGAGCATACAAGTCCTTTATGTGATTAAATCCAAACATCTTCTTGGTTTCAAGCATGGAGATTAAAGCATATCTCCTTGAAAGTGCATCGGCCACAACATTAGCCTTGCCTTGCTTGTGTTTAATCACATAAGGAAATTGTTCCAAGAACTCCACCCATTTGGCATGCCTCTTAATTAAGCTTTCCTTGGTTTTTCAAATGTTTGAGTGACTCATGGTCACTATGAATCACAAACTCCTTAGGAAGGAGATCGTGTTGCCAAGTTTGCAAAGTTCTAATAAGTGCATAGAGTTCCTTGTCATAGGTAGAATAATTCAAAATAGCACCCTTAAGTTTTTCACTAAAATAAGCAATTAGGTGACCTTCTTGTAACAAAACCGCACCTATGCCAACATTGTATGCATCATATTCAATTTCAAAAGATTTTTAAAAATTTGGTAGAGGAAGAATGAGTGCATTTGTCAACTTTTCTTTCAATTCATTAAAGGCATTCTCTTGTTCACTCTCCCACTTAAATACCACATTTTTCTTAACAATGTCATTCAAAGGAGATGCTATGGTGCTAAACTCTTTGACAAATCCCCTATAAAAACTAGCCAACCCATGAAAACTCCTCACATCACTCGCATTTTTGGGTGTTGGCCAATCTCTGATAGCCTTATTTTTCTCATCATCCACTTGGACTCCCTTAGCACTCACAACAAAACCTAAAAACATTACTTGATTGGTGCAAAATGTGCATTTATCCTTATTAGCAAACAAGCTTCCATGTCTAAGCACTTCCAATACACTCCTAAAATGGTAAAAGTGGTCATCCATTGTGAAACTATAAATCAAGATATCATCAAAGTAAACAACTACAAATTTGCCAATAAAGTGCCTCAAAACATGGTTCATGAGTCTCATGAAAGTGCTTGGTGCATTGGTTAAGCCAAAAGGCATGGCTAATCATTCATAAAGTCCAAACTTAGTTTTGAAAGCGATTTTCCATTCATCACCTTCTCTCATTCTAATTTGATGGTAACCACTTTTCAAATGTATTTTGGAGAAAACACAAGAATCATGAAGTTCATCTGACATATCATCAAGTCTAGGGATAGGATGTCTATACCTCACGGTGATGTTGTTGATAGGTCTATAATCCGTGCACATCCTCCATTTGCCATCTTTCTTGGGAACTAGGATGACCGACATTGCACATGGGCTCAAGCTTTCCTTCACCCATCCTTTTTGCATCAACCCTTCAACTTGCTTTTGAATCTCCTTAGTCTCTTCCAGATTACTCCTATAGGCCGCCCTATTAGGAAGTTAAGCTCTCGGAACAAGATCAATTTGATGCTCAATTCATCCTAAAGGAGGCAATCCATGGGGTATGTCTTGTGGAAAGACATCCTCAAACTCCTTTAAAAGTGTATCAAAACCTTGAGGCAACTCAAGGGAACTAGAAGACAAGCACATATAATTGGAAATGAGTAAATACATTTGTTGTCTAACTAGCATCACTCTTTTAACCTCCTTCAGTTTGATAAACAAACTTTCTTTTATTTCTATTCTTTTTTCACTCTTTTTGTCTCTCTTCTTTTGTTCTAACTTTTCACTCTTTTTGCCATCTTTTTCTTTTTGGCCTTTCTCTCTCAAATGACTCTTTTCTTCTTTGATTTTCTTTTCTTTTTCTCTTTTCAATCTCATTTTTATTTGATCCTCACACACCTCACTTGGAGACAAAGGTGAGAGTACCACCTTTTTACCTTTATGAAGGAAAGAGTATTGATTGGTGACCCCATTGTGTACCACATCTCTATCATATTGCCAAGGTCTACCAAGCAACACATGGCCAGCTTCCATGGGAACCATATCACAAAGCACCTCATCCACATATTTGCCAATAGAGAATGTAAGAAACACTTGCTTATCCACCACCAACTCACCATTGTCACTCAACCATTGCAATTTATAAGATTTAGGGTGAGGAGAAGTTTTTAAACCAAGCATCTCCACTAATCTAGTGCTTGCAACATTGGTGCAACTTCCTCCATCAATGATCAGAGAACAAACCTTTTCACTCACCAAGCATCTAGAATGGAAAATGGTTTCTCTTTGTGTATCATCTCTATCTTTGCACAAGCTTCCCATGAGGCGTCTTACCATTAAAAGATCTCCCTCTTCCGGTCTAAGGAAACAATCATTCTCACCTTCACTAGAGGAACCATGAGAACTCCTAGATGACTCACTATCCACCTCTCCATTTTCCAACACAATCATGGTCCTTTTTTTGGACATCAGGATGCAATATGACCCCTTACCCAAACATTTAAAACATTTAATTGAACTAGATTTATTGGAAGGAGTTTAAGTAGGAGAAGTAGTGTTATCCCTTGAAGACTTTCTTTCAACATGTTGGGAAGAAGAACCCTCATTCTTGGAAGTGTCCTTATGCTTCCAAGAATGACCATATGAAGACTTCTTGTAGGCTTGTTTTCTCTTCAATTGTTGCTCCACTTTCATAGCCCTATGTATAAGTTCATCCATGGTGTTTTAGGTTTGAAGCTCTACAACATCTTGAATGTCCCTATTCAAGCCATTCAAAAATCTAGCCATTGTATCATTAGTCTCCTCAATGTTTGCTCTTACCAAAGAAATCTCCATCTTCTTGTAATAGTCATCAACACATCTATTTCCTTGATAGAGCCTTTATAATTTGTTATGCAAATCCCTTATGTATTGAGGTGGGACAAATCTCTCCCTCATGATTCCTTTCATTATCAACCATGTGTCCGATCAATGTCTCCTCAATCTTCCTCTTTCCATTTGCACTTGAGTCCACCAAGCCATGGCATACCCCTCAAATTCTAAGCTAACGAACTTCATTTCCTTTTCTTCACTAAAATTGTGACAATCGAAAACTTGGTCAACTTTTATCTCCCAATCAAGGTAAGCTTCCGGGTCATTAATACCTAGGAACTTGGGAAGTTTGAATTTCACATCCTCCATTCCATCCCTATTCCTCCTATGCCTATGCCTTCCAACATCGTCATAGCCATCATCACTCCCTTGAGAAGAATGAGGTGACCTATGATGTCTCCTTCTCTCCATGTCCTCTATTCTTCCACTCAACTCTTGAGTACTTTGTTGTATCTCATCAAAACGTTCTCCCATCCTCCTTTCAACATTTCTTTGCAACCTATCCATTTGCTTCGCCAATGAAGTCATTAGCTTAGCGGTTCTAGGTGAAGGTGGATCACTATCGCTATCGGACACCATTGCTACAAGAAAAAGGTTAGTAAAACAAAATAATAATGGACCTTACAACTCACTAAGTGTTTACACTTGTCAACATTCGTGTTTCACACTTGTAAGACTTTTTCTATAAGGTTCACTCTTGTTTTTTTTCCACTCTCTAACTTTTCTTCAACTCTTGAAATTCAACTAAAGATTCCAATCAATGAATATCTAAAGTGAAAGATGAAACAAATCCAAACTCAACTTAAGAGGTCAAGGAAGAAAAAAAAACTCTAAGACAAAACCTTGAAAATTTAGAAGATAAGCAATAAAAGCTCAACAAGAAAAACACAACTAAAAAAGGAAAGTCAAAGAAGACAATGATGAAGATATATAATTATTTTTTTTGCTAAATATAAACTATTGTAATTAAGCAAAAGATAGTGCTATTAAGCAACAATAAACACACACTAAGAGAGAGGACTTTTAAAATACAAATTTTGGCTGTCAATTTTTTTTATATTTGGGTCCTCATATTTTTCATATTTTCATTTTGACCCCAATATACTTTTTAATAATTGTCTTTTGGTCCTTTGTATTTTCTCTATTAGGACCCAAAATTTTTGATATTTTTACAAATGCCCTAAAACTCTCGAGACAGAATTTTATGAATCAGCCCATATTCAAAACAACTCAGAATTCAACAAAATGATAGAGAAAATGAAGGCAATTGCAAGATAAATTCAAAAATCACATAAGAAACACACAAAGAACAACAAACAAGCAAGAATCATGATATTTCAATTTTCATTTTCTAGAAAAAAATAAAAAACAAAAATGCAAATAACATAGATAGAAATATTTACGAAATGCTTTTCGGAATCAAGCTCTGATTACCACATAATGGCTATCAAGACATGAATGCTTGACTTGGATCGTTTCCAGATTGCAAGCTTCAAGACTCCATGAATTGTGGTTTAAAACTCAAATAAAAAATGAAGATTAAGGAATGATTAGGAATGACGCTACGATCCACAACGGAACGATAAGTTAGAGGAGGATTCGCCACAAAGGAAAGCTTCCTTGATAAGAAACGATTTGGTTTCAATCAAGAACCAACAAGAAGCTAAGCTCTCAATTCAAGCAAATGTTTAATTTCTATTATTAAAGTTAACAAAAAATAACAAAGTCTGAGTATTTATATGGCTAGGCCTCTAATAAATACCTAAAAACATAAGCTTAGGCCTATTTGCAGAAATATCAAAGCTCATTACAAAAATAACAAAAATATATAGAAGCACTACGATTTTAACCGAAAATAATCGATTAATACGACCTGTAATCGATTAAAATAGAGCGTTGCAGCGCTGTGTAATTAATTACAGAAAGGTTGTAATCGATTAAAACAGACAAAACTTGCTTATGTAATCGATTACAGAAAGGTTGTAATTGATTAAAACAGACAACACTTACTTATTTCAAAGTTGATTAAATTTCAAACCTTTTTTTACTAATTAGAATTATAATTTTTGAATTATTTTGACATCGTTGTGGTTGTACAAATTGAAGTTGTGAGTGAAGATGGATTCGGAAGGCGAGGGTGTTAGGACACCAAAGATGGTAGCAGAAGGGGCTCTGAATTCAAAGATGAAGGATGCTGGAAACATGAGCAGTAAGGATATGATATTCAGAGCTGATAAGATTGATCTCAAAAGTTTGGATGCACAGTTGGAAAATCACTTTAGCAGGGTTTGGTCGAGGAGCATTGAGACTAAACACCCCAAAGAAGAGTGGGAGGTTGATTTGGCCAAATTGGATCTGCGATATGTTATGGCTCATGGGGCATATGGTACTGTATAAGGGGCACATATGATAATCAAGACATTGCAGGTATCGTTTCTCATGTCCTTCTGTTTTGATTTTAGTTCTTAGAATAAGGCATGTTTTGCCGATTCTTTTTCTCCATGTCGTTATATGTTGGTCTAATGATACATCCAGTTTTTTTACCAATGAAGTTAAATGGTTTCTCATTTGTTTTTATGATTATGTGTGAAGAACTTGTAGATAAAATGAAACTGTAGGTACCCTGTAGGCCTTACTTAAATTTTCGAGCTTTATTTTTTTTGTGAAATCACATTTCAAACCTTGATTAAGCTAAATGCCTAAAAGCTGAAATTTTAAATAGAATTATCAAACAATCGGTAACTTATCCCTCCATTCATGCAGAACAATTTGGTGGCCCAAGTTAAATGGTTGTTTCCTTTCTTATTCTTCTCTGTTACTAGGCTAATACTACAATATGCAAAATAAAAGTTGACTCCTATTTGCAGTCTGTTGATAGAGTTATGTTAGTACTTAGTAGTTTTTTTAATAGTGATACTATATATATTTAAATTTTTTAAATAGTTATACATTATATGTCTTTTTTATAAGTGTTCAGATTAGTGTGCAAGTTATGTTGGATTTAATTGAGCTTCAACCCCCTTTTATATACCCAAAAATAGTGTTAGGCTAATCAACTCAATTATATATGGCATTTAATTGAATACCGCTGTTTTTTAACTGGTACCATTTATCAGTTAGTTGCCTCTGTTATCTATACTTTGAGATTTTTTATTTATCAGTTAGTTGGACTGGTACCATTTTCAATTCTTATCGATTAAAAAAATTCTTAATATTTTTACTTATATTATATTGATTTCTTAATAATTTTATTAATTTTATTTATATAAATGACTCAATAATTTTTTAAAATAAAATAAACAAAAAAATATGTTATTATATTTTTCATGAGGTGACCATCTTACAAAATATGAAAAGCTCCTGCAAGCTGATGAAAATAGAAAGAGAATAATGAGCGTGTTATAGATCAATCTCTCAAGGGCACTATTTAATGATCGTTTACTGCATTTTATTCAATGATTTTCCTATTGAAAGCTTGGGTCTGACTAACCAAATATATATGGCCCCATTAGCTTTTTCCAGTGAAGTTATTTTTGTTTTTCATCGTATGTCCAATGAAAACTAAGGCATTCATACTCCTGAGTGTTTCTACCTATGAATAATTAATAATCAATTATAAACTTCGCCTTTTGGACTTTTTCTTCATATTATTTAGTTTCTCTCTTGAGGATTTTCCCCCCTTTATTTTATATCATTCAACTGAAGATCTATGTGAAAAGAAGTGAAGGAAAGCCAACACCATAGTATACACCTAAACAATTTTTAATTATTTTTTACGTATAGTTTAAATTTATTTTACCTAGGATTAGTGCATATATATTAATCTTAATTTTTTTATGTTGATCAAAATAAATTAATTCGATAATTGATTAAGTTTTTGTTTATGTATGGTTAAGTTTTAAGTTTACGTATAGTTTATTTGTGTCTTTACGGCCATAAATCAGGGTGAGTTGTTTGTGTTAGAGTAGAATGGGGGAGGTTGCTGAGGCTTTCCATTAAGCATACATACTTGTATTTGGCTAGCTTAAATGTATTCTTGAGCTCTAAAGGACAGGTGTTTGCCAGATTGTAGTGTTGCTGAATGGTGATTGTAAACAAAATAATGGAAGCCTATTATTGGTGTTCCTGTTTCATTAATTGGGGGATATATAAGAGTTTAAGGTTTCATTGGTGGAAGTGGAAGTAGGCTCAGGGGCCTTAGGTTGAATTAGGGTCCTCATTAATGAATAAAAATTCATGAAAAGATATTGTGGGGATTCTTAAATATAGACTTGCTTATATTCTGATTTTTCTCTTGCTTAGCAAAATGTACTGAACAAATTATGAAATTTAATGAGTTATTTAATATGAAGAACTACAAGCTGTATCCTTTTATAGTTTTAGATTTGAACATGCACAAAGTTGGTAAAGCTGGTTGAATCACTCCGCTTTTTATTTTCCCCTTCTTGTGTTACCTTTGTTGAGAGAGTGAGTGAAAGCATGGCTATGGCTGTGGCTCAACACAAAGAAAATAGCAGCAGTGGAAGCATTGACAAGCACTTAGATTTTGGTAAGTATGTGAGGTACACTGCTGAGCAAGTTGAGGCTCTTGAAAGGGTTTATGATGTGTTCCCTAAGCCTAGTTCTCTTTAGAGGCAACAATTGATCAGAGAGTGCAATGAACAAGTTGTTGATGGAGGAGAATGATTGGTTGCAGAAGCAGGTGTCACAGCTTGTGTGTGAGAATGGTTTTATGAGGCAGCAATTGCATATTGTAAGTGTGTTTGTGTGTTTTGTCTGATTGTCAATTCTTCACCTTTTGGGGCTCTTGAGCACAAAAAACGTTGATGAAAATAATGTGTACTAAATGTGGAGAATTTGAGCGAAGAATCGATTTGTTTTGTGGTTTTCTTGCATGTTGGTCATGTGTTAATTGTTGTTGTAGCTTTTACTATGAGTCCTACTTGTTTTTGTTGTTTGAGTTGTTATTCATGTTATTGTTTTCCCTGCAGCCATCAGCTGCAACTGCTGATGCTAGTTTAAGGACCCTCATTCCTGGCATCAGGATTCTTCCTTAGAAAACCTGATTTTTGGTGTGGCGCGAGTCGCGCCAGGGTTGGCGCTGATAGCGCCAGACCCATTAGCTGTGGCGCTGATGGCGCCAGGACGGTGCTGGTGGCGCCAGATGTTCGGCCAGTTCACGTTTTCAGCGTGGCTATGGCGTTGAACGCGTGGATTGGTAGAGAGGTTGGCGCGGGTAGCGCCAGAAGTGCCCTGAAAAATCCAATTCCTCTGGTTTTCCACGCGGTCAGCGCCAGGAGCAGCGCTGATAACGCCAATTGGTTGAGGGAATTGGCGCGGATGGCGCCAGTGTGGCGCAGATGGCGCCACAGGTTCGGGAAGTTGACGCTGTTGGCGTGGGGATGGTGCTGTTAGCGCCGGATCACCGACATTGTGGCGCGGATTGCGCCAGACCTCGGGCAGGCCTAGTATAAAGGGCCAAAAACGCGAAAAACTGAGGGAGAAAACAGTTTTCTTCCTCCCTCAGCCCCAAACCACCATTGTTAACCTCCCCAAGCTTCCCAGGACTCTTTGCTTGATCTAAACACCTCCCTATGACCGTTAAACTTGAGAGAAACCTTTGAAAGCTATAATCCTTCATTTGCTTTCTTGAAAACCCCTTGTGAGTGAGAATTGGATTCTAAAGAAAAACTCTGAGAACTTGAGAGTGGCGAGGACCCACGGCTTGGAAAGGACAACAGAGCTTGAGGAAGATGTCCTGAAGTCTTTTTGGTCGCCACTGAGGTAAGAAACTCGAGTTTCCCCGGTTAATTTGGGATTTGGGGTTTTCCTGTGAATAGTGACCCATATGAGCTGGGGCTAGAATTAGCCCAGGGTCCTGTAGAGAAACTTGTTTAGAGCGATGTATAGATGAAGGATTAGCTTTCAGTTTTTGATTTGGATAACTTTGAATCTTGGCTCTGTGGCTTGTATGTATGGCTTGTGTGATAAGTCACTTGTGGTTTTGGAGCCATGCCGGAGCCTTGATTATGCTTGTGTTGAGCCTGAAAGGCTAGTGGAATGGTGCCTTGGTTGAGGCTTAACCCATTCCAGCCATATGTTGAGTTATAAAGCTAATGTGAGTTGTGCTCAGGCTTGTGTTGCATTGAGTCAGGAATGACTCAGATGGTTAGTATGCAGCATTGGTAGACCTTGTGAGGTCTATGAGTAGCCTAGTGTGGGCTAGACTTGATTGAACCCTAGGATAGGGGAATTTTGTATATGATATGTTCTGTGCTTGGATGCCTGTGGATTGGTTTTGATATGGATATATGCCTTGATTAGGCCGTGATTGTGAGATTGTTTGTGGCGGGAGCCACAGAGCAGGGACCGGATCACAGATTGAGACCTTGCCAGGTAAGTTCAGTGTCCCTGGGGATGAATTCCCATTTTGGTTGCACACCACACTCCTGGAGAGTGTTGGTCATGATTCATGATGCATGCATTGGCTGTTGCATTGCTTATATTGATATTGTGTGCATCTGTATTGGATGAATGTATGTTGTGATTGGGATATCTCTGTTGGCCAATAGATGAATACAGGCATTGAGGAGCTCTGCCATGTATTCAGGCGTTGAGGAGCTCCGCCAGGCATTGAGGAGCTCTGCCATATATATTGATGTGATACTGACGTTGAAGAGCTCCGTCAGGGCGTTGAGGAGCTCCGCCAGGCATTGAGGAGCTCTGCCATCTGTATGATCATGATATGATGAGGGCCAGTGGGCCATGTTTGATATGTTTGCCTGATGTGTGTATTGTGAATCTGTGGGCCAGGGTGGGGATGATCTCCCACGGACCCTGAGCTTACTGAGATATGTTATCTCACCCCGTGTGGGGTTTCTATGATTTCAAGTGACCCTTCTGGAAGAGAAGATCAGTCTCAGGGTAGGAGGCCTGGTAGATACTAGGCTGCTTGACTGAGGAGCAGCAGGAAGAGCTTGGAGGCTCTGTTTTATTTTGAGTCTTTTATGTACCCTTGAGAAGGGTTGTATAGTTCTGTATACCCTCGAGGAGGGCTATTATTCTTTTGTATCACCATGATGTGGTGTGATCTGTGATGTATATGTTGTACAGAACTATTTATGATATATATGAGACTTACCTCCTGAGTATATATATGTCGTATATTTGATGATCTGCCTTATTGTTGGTTATCTGTTTTTATGATGTATGATATGAGAAACTGGATCAGCAGGGGCGTGATATATGTTTCTGGTGTGTTTGTTGTCTTGATATATTGTTATTCCATACATAATGAATCAAGAAAAGCGATTCTATGCTTCTGCTGAGGTCTTATATTGATATTTAAGCGCTAATTTGATATTATTAATGATAACACGTCAGAGGCCTACGGGGTGTTACATTTAATGGTATCAGAGCGGTTTCTTGATAAGAACAGTATGTATGGAACTTGATTGGTGCCTGTGTGTGACTGTTTGACATGAGCATTACATGGGGGTACATTAATTGTGGGCCTGATCAACTCACTGTGTGATGTACATGTGTAGTGCTATGGTGAGACCTAAAGGCACCAGTGGGGCTACCAGTGCCCAGACTAATCCAGTTGCGGCTGCACTAGCCGCTATGCAGCAAGAGTTAGCTGCAAACAGACAGATACAGGCAGAGATGCAGCAAGAGATGGCTGTAGAGGATAACTTTTTTTCCTTCTTTTTTTCTCTTCTGTTCCTTGCAATGAATTTGTTAAGAAATTGGTGGCCTTTGGCATGTAGAGGATAACTTTTTGTAAATTTCGTTGTGACACCCCGTTTTGATTTGAATTTTCTAAATTTGTTAATTAACTCTTCATCTAAGAAAAATTTCTTTATGCCAGCCTGGTCTGGATTCTGTTTGGATGTTTGCCATTTCATTGCAATGAACAAGATGTGAGTTTCACTATTTAAAATAAGCATTTTTCTTATTACATTTGCAGGGTGTAGCTACATATTTTTTTATGCTTGTGCCCAAGAACAGGGGTTTAAGATTTTAGAGGTATCACTATTTAAAAATATATTTTTGGATATTTGTGCATTCTATTGATTCATCTATGTAATGGTTATATTCATTAATCTCATGCACACTTTCAAATGACTCAGTAAAGATCAAGCATAGAAATTAATTAGCTAGATTGTGTTTATAATGATGTATTGTGAAGTTTGCTTCTTTTCTAAATTTTGGAGTCATACATTCTATTCCATTCCATATCCAATATGAAGAATGACAATTATTATGTTTTAGTTAAAATCATTAAACTTGATAGTATTTTTCAATGAATGAAAATGCAAATTGCTTTGCTGATGAAATGGCTGACCAGTTCCAGAATCAACCTTGTAAGTATCTGTGTTGTGGTGGCAGTGGCAATGTATGACTCTTACCTTTATTAAATTATATTCCTCCAGGTATGATTGGGATGCTATGACCTCAGCTAATTTCTTGCAAAAATATGGACTTACAGGTAAATTATTTACTTGTCCTTTTCACCCCTTCTCCCCATGAACTAAAATTTGAATGTGATATCTTTCCACATTTAAAATTTTATATTGTCAGGCAGTGCATAATTAAGATTTTGAATTTTATATAACTTTCTTGATGTGCTTATATATATATATATATATATATATATATTATGCTCTTTACCAGTTGAATAGATAGTATGATACTGGTGTCACAATGTCAATTGTTAAGTTTTTTATTCTCTAAAGTGTACCCCTCACTTTAAAGGATCTGGATTTGAACTGAACGGTTCTATTGCATATATTCAGTGTTTCATGTTAAATATTTTAGTATTATCCAACACATTGATAGGGTATATTGCATATTTGGATGAAAGGTTAAGCATAAATGGGGGACTTGGTGATGTTATTTACATAGGTTGTTTTTGCTTGTTGCTACTGCATGTAGGCCAAATCAATACTAAATTATGCAATGAAAGATAAGATTCATTTAATTGTGCTAAGATATAATATCCATATATTAGGCTAGCTATAATGCATTTTTAAATATTAATTAGGCCACTATATATTGATGCATTTTTAAATATTAAATTTTTTATTTTTATTTTTTTTAAAAGATATTGTAAGACGGTTTTTGCAGAAAAATCATAGAATTGTTAATTTTTTATTTTAAAAAAATTCTAAGACGGTTATTTGGAAAACCGTCTTAGAATGTCACATTCAAAGACAGTTATAGGCTAAGAACCGTCTTCGAATGCCCCATTCTAAGACGGTTATGAGCAAAGAACCGTCTTTGAATGTCTCATTCTAAGATGGTTGTAGCTTATAACCGTCTTAGAATGTGACATTCTAAGACGGTTTTTTCCAATAACCGTCTTAGAATGATGTAAAAAAAAAAATTCAAAGACAGTTCAATAACCGTCGTAGAATGTCTTACCTTTCAATGACGCTGGATACAACGATGGTTCTAGAACTGATGTAGAATGGGTTAAATAACCGATGTAGAAAGTGCTGTTTGTAGTAGTGTTTATTTATTTCAACGTGTCATGCATATCAAAATTGGTTTTTGATAGAACATAATGACATTATTTGATCGATTTAGTTTATCTACTGGGAAGGGCTTTTGGGGTGGTAGTTTGTATATTTTGTAAATCCCTTTAATATCATATTTTCCAACTTTTCTGCACTTGATAACTCTTGAAAATATGCTTCAGGTGTATGAAACATATGCCTGATTGACATTGGAATTTAGGGACCTGTTTGATTATAATTAGGTTTGTTCTGTATATATTTTTTTAAAGAAAAGAGACTTTTTGGTTTGTGAGGGAAAGACTCAAATTGGTGGCTGTTTGGGACCTTTGGGTCCTTGGGTGGAAATTAGTGATTCTCAGGTCTTGATAAGCAAAATAGATAATTGAATCAATATATATCAAATCTTTTAATGGCTATACGTAAATATATTTCCTTGAATTATTGTGATAATAGTATAATGATGTAGTCTCAATTATTTTGTCATGTTATCATAGAATGTCACGAGTTTGAATGTCTAGTGTTTGTTAATGCCAGGTTATCTCACGAAGCAAAGAAGGATGAAGTTGTAAAACATGCCCTGCTGTTCGTGCTGCTGTAACTTTAGCAAATTATATTGCATTCTTTAAGTTGTACAAAACAACTCCTAACTTAAACATTTGCCTTATGGGTGGGTATTTTTAATTAACTTGTTTTTGTAGCTTGTTGGCAACACGTAACATATATGTCAAGGGTGATAAATTGAAATGAATTTTTTAATATCCATAGATCTCTATGTTGAAAAGATGCATTATAAGGCTGTGAACTGCATGTGCTGGTCATATGACTCAACTCTACCTATTCATACATTTCTCATGTTCTTTGGTTTTCAATTGGTGTGGCCACAAATGGAGCAAGTGATGAGAGAGAGACAAATGCATTGTAAGAGTGTTCAAAATGGTTGAAAGCACATGGGGCCAACATAATTACTAATAACAACGGAGATATGCTGCTATATACAAAAGTATGTTTGATCTCTATCCTTTGAATTCACTGTCCTGTAGGTGCTAATCTAGTCAAGAATTTTTGTTCTCAAGCATCGAGCATTTTGATTTGTTGAATCATCGCTCATCTTGAGGAGCATTTATGATTGTGCTGCCTTGAATCATTGCATTTCCTTCTGCCATATTTTGAGAGTTGGTTTGGATTTGCTCTATGAATTTGTTAAAGTTAACCCATACAAATCTAGAATTCCTTAGTTATGACTTACTAGTCAACTTTAACAGTGTTTTCTTAACTTGATTGATGGGGTGTGGCATTGTGATTCAATGGGAAATGTTTTATTTTGTTGGTTTCATCATCTAATATGTTTGTGCCAGAGCTAAAGGCTGAGGGTTCATTCTCTTTAAAGAAACCAGCCGGTGCACCAAGCTAAGGATGGAATCTTGTTTCTTAAAAGAATACAATATTTACTTACCCACATACTGCATTTAATTTTTTTAATGGTACTAAGGACTTTGTTAATGAAAAAATGTTGTTTTCATCTCAAGTTCACCACTTGTTATTTGGACCTTAGAGTCGTTGATAATGGCATTGCATTGTGTATAGTAAACTTGGAAAGCACTTTTGGTATTCAAATCTTCCCACATTAATTGTCTTCTATATATTTATATCTATCTGTAACATGTATATTGGAGTTCAAGTAATGTAAAAGATGTAAAGAAAAGTGAAAGTGCCTCATATATACTTGTAGAATATAGAAAGTATATCATTATTCTAATTCTTTAGTATCTAAAATATTTTCAGACTCTTTCATAAAAAAATAAAAAAAATTAGGTATTAAGATTTTCTGCATAATATAGAAGATTATAAATTTATACTAAAAATATAATATATTATATTGATAATATAATTAATGATAACATATATTAATATTTTACATCAGCTTACTTATATGTTAATATAATATATCTTATATTATTATTATTTGTAATGTTTACACTAAGACCATTTTATATGCAACTTTTAACTATTTTTACATGCTTAAATATACGTTTTAACGCAACTGTATAATTGTATAGTTAAAACATGACATTTTAATTGTAAGTTTTAGGGATCACCAATTCCCAAAATTAGAGCTTGACTGCTCTGGTGTATTTAGTCATTTTTCTATTATGTTGGTCTAATTAGCTAATTTGATACAATTTTCTTAAAGGACCATTCAAACTAATCCCCGCACAAAGGAGAGGAGCAGCAACACCAATACATGCTATATTGATAACACGACCTCTCAATAAAGGAAAACTAAGGTACTTATCTAAATTGCTTTGAAAAAAATGTTTAAGAAGAAAATACATATGAAAAGCCAAAAATAAAATATTAATTTTATTGGATGTCTTTTTAAAGATAATTTACGTTAATATTGTATATAAATTATTTATGTTCTCATAGCTTAAATTTTTTTATGTTTTAACAAATCTAGTTTTGCATAATAAATTTAACTATTTTAATAAATTTTTGTTCCAGGTATTCCATTCATTTCATGGCAATTTCTATAGCTAGTGTGTAGCTGTGAACATATTATGGGTCATGCTTGCAAGCTAGCTTCCAATCTTTATAGTTTTCCAATTTTTAATGTATTATCCTTTAAAGTATTACCTCACATGATTGTCATGGACCTTTTGGTTCTTATCCTTTAATGTATTACCTCACATGATTAATTTGATTTGTTTAAGATAATTACTTTGAACTGTATTTTGTTCTAATTCCATATAAGCTTGAGTTCTATTTATTTAAGCTTTTAATGTGTCTTTTAAAATTACAAGAAGATAAATAAAGAGAATATAGGTCATATTTTTTTTTATATAAAAAATAACATTCTATATTGGTTATGTAATAAACGATGTAGAAAGTAACTTTACAACATCGGTTATTCCTAAAAACCGATGTAGGAAAGGATCTTTCTACATCGATTTTAGGCAAAACCGATGTAAATGTGTCTTTTCCACATCGATTTTTATAAAAACCGATGTTGATATATAAATTTAACCTTTATTTTTTGTAAAAATCGATGTTAAATTTACATATTTTACATTTTTTCTTGTTAATTTCTTATTATTTGACATTGGTTATTTAATAAAACCGATTATATGTAGTTATGTTAACATCGGTTTTCAAAAACCGATGTTAATGTTGATACTTTCAACGTCGTTGGTTTCAATATTGGTTTTTAACCGATGTTGAATGTCTAAAAAAGTCAATGTGAAAAGTGATTTTTCTAGTAGTGAACTAAGGTGATATGATGATTTTAACTAATTGTAGAAGTTTAGTTCATTTTATATTCTCATTTTTTCCTCTTATGAATATTTATGGAGAAATTTATGTAAACAAGACCTTATTGGAATCTTGGTGCTAAATTTCTTAAATTAATATTGATCGGCTTGGTATGATTTTCCAGAAATTTTTCGTGATTATAAACCCATCTTGATCATCAATGGCAATGAACAAGTGTGTTACAGTTTGAAGATGGATACAAATTGTATTATACATGTCTTTTTGATTCACGAAACCATAAAACTTTTAGAATATGAATCGAATCATTAACGGTAGATAAAACTCAAAGAAGCACTTTTAGAAAATGAATGGAATCATGGAGAGTTGGAAATTGTCATAAAACACAATAAGCTATAATTTGGAACAACAAAACAAATAAAGAAGCATGAAATTGGAAACTGGAAAGCTGTGTGATCCAGATCGCTATTGTGAAAACTTTCATTAGGATTAACTAAGAGATATTGCTATTATGGACAACTGTTAATAGCAAGATTTTAAATTTTGGTTGCGGTTGTGTTGCAATTTTGTTACGGTTGTTGATATCGTGGTAAATTATAGAAAATTGCGATTAATACGATCAAAATTATGATCGTGTTATGGTTGTGAATAATTAAAAAAGAAACCTTAATATTATGGTCCATTGTGCATCTTTTTTTAAAACCTTGGCTTAAGGGAGGTTTTGCTATCATTTACATTGTTTACTGTTTTAGAGAGCGATAAAGTGACACAAGCTGCCTGAGAAATTTGGAGTTTTGAAATTGATGCCTAGCAATTTTGATTTATGTTGGTTTTAGTTTTTTAAATTTGAAATAGAAGTTACATTTTGAAGGGGAAGTATCATTGTTATTTTTGTTCTAATATTACACTATAATCCTTAGATGATGAATTAATGATTTTTCAAATCACGTCTGACTAACTGATAGGCTTCAAAAAAGAAATGTTCACTCAAATGTTTTATTTCTTGTGGCAAGGTCTAAGCTGCAAATTTGATTTGACACTGAACAAAGCATATATATATATATATATATATATATATTGTTCTAGCATTTCTCAAAAGAAGAGTTATTAATATGTTATTCGTTACATATTCACTTCATAGTAAACCTTTTTGGTTTTATATGTTAAAGTCTTTCTTTGAGTTGCTAAGATCACATCTTGTTAGATAAAAAAAATTGATTAGAAAGGAGGGTGACCAAAATATATTTTAAATTTTGTTAATTGAACTACTTAATCTTATGTATGAGTTGATAAACACTCTACTCAAGTAAAAGAAATTTTATATACTTGTAGCTTGAATGCTTACTTAGGGCTATTATTAATTTTGAGATGGGACATATAAACAAATTTGTTTTCATTTTTTACCTCACTCTTGAGTAAAATGTTTTTAAATGCATTTTGTTTGACTAGCATGACTAGTTTATTTAAACAAAGTGACTTTAATGTTTGAGCTCGTCTCAATTAAAAAAAATTAAATTTGAGTTTGACTCATTTAACTCATATGACTTGTGACATCACACCTGATTGATACATCTTGATTGTAAGGTCTTCATATTTTTCAAGTGCAAAAATTAATAAAACTTTGGCATTTCAGAGGAAGGTAGTAAATCCAGATCAACATTTTATTTTTCTAACAAAGATCACAATAAAAGTTCTATGTTACATAGATCCACACAAAGTCAGAAATCCAGAACAGATTAAATGTCACACCTCACTTACTAAAGACATTCTTCACAAGATAAACTGCATTTTATATTTCTTAATTATTTTTTTCCTCTAATTATCATTTAAACAATCAATAAATATATCATTAATTTCCTTAATATTTGTTTTTAAGCTAAATTTTTAATATTTTTTCAATTAAATTAATTATGCAAAGCATAATATACATGCACACCATGTGAAAGTTACATTACAAAACAAAGTTTCTCTTTGTTACCTAATAATGGCTTCCTTAAATTTTGACTTTTTATATAATA
Organism: Glycine tomentella; assembly: GCA_007407185.1. Lineage (NCBI taxonomy): Eukaryota > Viridiplantae > Streptophyta > Magnoliopsida > Fabales > Fabaceae > Glycine > Glycine tomentella. The sequence continues at coordinate 733,221 of PYAF01000988.1, read as the reverse complement.
GTCTTGAAACCCGAACTTAAGTATATGGACGATTGGAGGTTAATTATTATTTATTAAATTTTTCTAGTCAAATATTTGATTCAGTTGAAAAAGTGGTTTTCAATTAAAATTGAACAATTGACCTATACATGAGGTTTAAGCAATAAGATATAAACTTCAAGACTACAAGTTTAAAAAGGGCTATATTTCAAAATTAAAATGCATTTTACCCCGTTTGATTAATATTTCAAGCTTTTTGAGGGATTGGATTATTGAGGTTTACAAATTTAGATAGACATGATCATGAGCGTTAGGAGGTTGATATTGGCCCCAATCGAATTGATATGGTCCTTATCACCATTCAAAATTTCAAAATTATTCTTTCCTAAAATACAAAATGGAATCATGATTCCGCTATCTTATAAGGGATGCGAAAAATGTTGTACAATAGAATCGAGAATGTTTTTGCATCCATCATAGTGCAACGAAATCCTAATTTTGTTTTGCCTCTAAGTTTGTGAAATAAGTGCACAACGGAAAATATGTTATGTACAACGGAAGTATGATTATGCACAATAGAATCACACTTTTCTTGAACTTTTTTTTTTCAATAAAAAAAATGAACAACATAAGTATGACTCCTTTATACAATTCACAATGAAATATTGATTCCGTTATATAACCAACCCCCCCCCCCCACACACACACACAAAAAAAAGTGGAATATTGATTTTGTTGTGCATAAATGTACAATGAAATCAAGTTTCCATTTTATTTATGAAAAAGGAAAAAAAATAATACCTTAATAGTGTGAGTGCATAGAGGGAAAGAGGAAATGAATGAACAAAGAAAGGAAAAAAAAGGAGAGAATAAAAGGAATGGAGAAAGGGAAGAAGCGGTGTTTTGGGTGGGGTGGGGAAGGTTATTTTGGTATTAGCACTTGATTGGTAGGGATTGGTTGGAGCTAATAGTAATACCATAAGCGTTTTATCAAGAAAATCTTTTGTGGGCTTTATCATGTCGGGTTTATGTAGGGATGACAAAGTTGGTCAGCCCATCCAAAATGGGCTGAGCTAGCCCAACCCACCAAAAAAATGGGTCGGACCAGGCTGACCCACTTTTATAAAGTGGACTGGAAATACTAACCTGCCCCACTTTAAAGTGGGTTAGTGGGCCAGCCCACCTACAACATATAAAAAAGTTATTTTTTTTAAAAAGCCAAAAAATTATTAAAAAAATACAAATATAATTAATTTATGCTAAAAAGTAATGATAAATTCATGCTTCAATCATTTTAGTACCTTACCTCACATGAGAAGCCAAAAGCAACAAAAACAAGTCCTACTGCAAGATCCATTGAGCTTCCAAGAACAACATACACAAGTGGGGGAACAATTAAACAAAACTAGAATCTGAAACATATATGCAAAAACCAACCAAGAATCCATGAAAATGACATGTTACTGATAGTCTGATACTAGATTAATACATTAAATTAAAGTTAGCAAAGCAAGTAGCAACATTCATACATTAAATTTAAAATTTGCTAAAAACAAGTTAGAAACATTACAACTTCCAAAATGCAAAATAATAAAATTGAAGAAGTAGTTGCATCCAAGCATCTTCAATAGTTATTGTATTTGATCCCTTGGAAACAGTTGGATCCATATTAAAAGCACAAAAGTCATCCTCACCATCTTTAGCTACAAATTATAATCAAAAAATAAAAAATAAAAATAGCTAATGAATAATGATGATTTAAAAGAAAATTAATTGGCAATTTAAATTGTAAAATAATGAAATTAAAGAAACTACCATTCTCAGCAAAACCATGCAGCCAACTACGAGTACAAATCAAGGCTTCGACATTTTATAACAAGAGTAATAAGAATGCTCAATACATCACAAGCCATTATGGATAATTATGGAAAGCTATTATAACTATCCCTCCACCATTGCAACACATCCAACTCTTCATAGTACACAAAATCCAAGTTTGGCTCATCAAGTTAAACATCAAGTTGTGACTTTCCAACTTTAGAAGCAAGTTGACTACTATGCATTTTCAATTCCTATTACATATGACAAGTTGACTACAAAAATATAAAATAAAATCAACGAAGTAGACAACACAAAAAAGTAACACTTATATAATAACATAATAATAATAATAATTAATAAGCATGTATTTACACCAAACATTCTTTGATTTATTCCCTTGAATTCCTTTGACATGGTTGAAGAACTAGTATGAGGTCTTGGGTCAAGATTCTGAATAGAGGCAACATTATTAATGTTTCTTGGGTTTGAATACCTCTCAAAGAACATGTATAACTTTGTTCGCACATGTTGGATCTTTTCCTCACAAGTAAATTCATCAGTTGTTGAGTAACAATAACTCAATGAAGTAAACTTAATACGTGGGTCAATAACTGCTCCAAATGCAAGAATGGTGCTATACTGATCCCAATATTTCTTAAACTTCATCATCATCATTTCCCCATACTCCTTATAACCTCATCTTCATTTTGTAAACTCTCAGTAAGAACACATTGAATTTTCCAAACTTGCAAGAAATATAGGTTGGAAGTAGGATAGGAAGTGCCCAAAATCAAATTTGTAGTATCAAAGAATGGCAACAAGAACTCACAAATTTGTTCTCCTCTTTTCCACTCATCTGTTGAAGGACACCACTTGTAATTATGATCTTTTGATTGAAAATTTCCAAATGCCCGTTGATATTTGAGAGCACTACAAAGCATCATATAAGTGGAATTCCATCTAGTGGAAACATCTAGACACAATTGCCTCCCACTACCATCAAACTCAAGGCCAAGCTGTTGAATACATTCTTTAAACTTTCTCATACTACCCTCAGACCCCTTCACATATTTCACTCTCTCTCTAATTTTATGTAAGGCATCACTAGCCACTTTTAATCCTTCTTGAACAATAAGATTCAAAATATGTGCAGAACAACGAATATGAAAAAACTCTCCATCACATAATAACCAAGCACTTGTTCCAATATCATTTTTCAAAATGTCTTGCATGTTATCATTGGCGGATGCATTATCTAAAGTCAGAGAATTTTTTTTTTCTCTATTTTCCAATCTTTCAAAAATTGAAAAACCCTTGAAGCCAAGTTAAATCTAGTGTGAGGAGGAGGCATATGACAAAAATTAAGAATTTTACTATTTAACTTCCAATCAACATCAACAAAATGAGCAGTTAAATATATGTAACCCCAAAGGTACAAGAGGTCCATAAATCAGAAGTTAAACATATTCTATTTGGAATACTAGCCATCAACTTTTTTAGCTTCTCTTTCTCTCTCTTGTAAATGGTTAGGACATAAGATTTTACAGTATTCCTAGAAATAGGGTGTGCATCAGGATTCAAATACTTAATCTAACTTCTAATCTTTTTATACTCAACAAACTTAAATGGCAAATCATGCTCAATGATTGCAGCAACACACATCTCATCAGACACCATTTGATCTAACTTTGAAGACTTCAATTTTCCTTGTAAGTCTACCATCATTTGACCAACATCTTCAAATTTAATTCCCTTACACTTTGAAATATGACAATTTAAGTGAGATGTCCCATATGCTTTACCCCCAATTTTATACTTTGTTTTACAGGCCTTCTACTCTGCTATTTCTATCCCATCATCACCCACTCCTATCTTAGTGAAAAAGTTCCAACAATCTGAACTTGTTGCTTTCTGTTTCTTCTTGGTTGGTTCATCAACTTGAGATATTTCAATAGGCACTTCAAAATTTTCAACATCTTGCTCATTCACAGTCTCAGAATCCATATTAAAATTTGGGACAACTATTTAACCACTCAAAGAAAAGCACTGTAGAAAATCAATTTAAAACAACAAAAAGAATAAATACCAGCCACTAAACAATTCATTAAAAGGTCAAAGAATGATCATTAAAAGATGCTGCCAAACAACATTCATGTTTTAACAACTTATTTAGGATAATAGCTAGAACATGTATTGGACAATAAACATAAAAAATAGTCATAAAAGAGCAACTGCCTTTGTAAGCCATAAAAAAAGAATCAACAAGAGTCATAAAAGAATAATTATTGGACAACTTATTTAGGATATTACTACTCTATAGCCACTTAAAAATTAAAAGTAACAATTTGTTTCAATTATAACAGAGCAACTGTAATTTGTTTCAATCATAACAGAGAAAATTACTTAGTATTATAAATCAAACAATATTGTTGGTGTCCTATTTTTGGCTAACAGTTCAATTCTGGTATCTAGTACAATATTTATGTGTTCATAAATCAAACAAATCGTTTAATCTGCAGTTCAATGCAGTTCTATTATCTCTCTTGTCAAGAAGAAGAAAATGTTCAGCTCCATAGCTTGGCAGCAACAGAGCATCATCATTTTCAATTTTGCACAAACATATCACTGGACAAGGTACCTAATAGTTTGGAACTTGAAGATGGTCGAAGCTTAAATTCAGCAAGACAGCAATTGAGTCAAAGATTTTTCAGCTCCAAACTCCCTCATTAGCCAAATAACAGAATAAGTTCTCTTGTAATCATGAGAAAGACGCATACAACCATTTAAAACCCCAAGACAAGGCTCCTCAAAAGGGACTTTAGAGAGACCATCAGGCATTGACAAATATCTGTATGTCTCTCTCTCTTCAGGTCATATGAAAAACTACCAACTGATTGATAGTAACAGTTTTCTATTGATAAAATAATAACTTGAGTTACTTGACGGGGTGCGAAGTGCTAACCAGTTAAGAGTGCCACTCACAAATTGTCCATAAATTTGTTCTTGTTCCAGAATAGGAAAAGCAGGACAAAATGGATGATTAACAAATTCACTCATGAGAAACCCCAAAGCGTACCTGGTGGTTGGTGTGGTGGATTGGCGGAGTGGCGGTGCTTGGTAGTGGTTGGTGTGAGAAAGCCAGAAACACTGCATTTTGCTTCTGAGTTGCCGGAGACCAAGGAAGAAGACACCACGACTATGCGGGACTGGCGGGACTGTGGGGACGGAGACGGAGACACCACAGCTGTGCGAGGCAGTCTGGCTCTCTCTCTCACTGATTGAGCTGTCTATCTCTCGAAACTTCTAGACGAGACAGACAAGACGCAAACCACAATTGCAAGGGCAACTGGGCAAGCAAGGCTAAAAATGAAATTAAAAGTAGCTTCTCTTGGCCTGTCGGATTGGCCCACCTTTGGCCCGCATTTTTACGGGCTGAGTTGGCTCGGACCGTTTCTTTCAGTGGGTTCACACTTTCAACCCAACCCACATTTTTTTGTGAACTAAATGGGTTGACTCGTTGAGCCAGACCCATTTTACCATCCCTAGGTTTATGCTGGCCCTTGTGTTGCTATAGTCTTCGATTCAATAGACCATTTCTTGACCCACTTTTATTTTCCTTTATCAATTTGTTGACTTCTTTGTAAATGTGTTCATTATACGAGTCACCATAAGTTCAACTTGAGGATTAATTTTTCATATTTAGATTTAAACCAGCTATGGTTAATTGATGTTGGACAGGAAGTGAGTTAACATGATATTTAGACAAGATATATTGAGACATCATACACCATTAAGTCATAAAGTTTTGGAAGTAATAATCTAAAATTAAGTGGTGGTTTTATTATTGTTATCTAAACAATATTAATTTAAGTTTAGTATTTTTTTTTTTTGATAACTTAAGTTTAGTAATTTTGTAATTTGTCAATCCCCTTTAGAAAAATAATAAATTTTAAAAAATTATATGACACTAAAACAGGCTAAGGAGACAATATAAATCTGTTTTATCTTTTGAGGCAAGCCCAATATAAATCTTAAAATATATCTTTTTGGGAGTTTTCTTTTGAATTTTCGGAAATAAATGGCTTTAGTGTAGTTGCCATTCTTTCAATTCAAAACCCACTATCCAGCTCGTATGTGGAAACATCATTTGTTGTAAGCCCCCACCCACCATTTTCAAGTAATTGTTTACGTACAAAATACTAAAGTTTCTAAAATCTCACTTTATGAACAGGTTAGAATAAGATGAAAAATAACATAATAATTTGTATTATATTTTAAGTACATTTTTAAAATATAATATTATTTTAATCATGATATTGATAGGAAGTTTTTATCATTGAATCTTCGTTGAAAACCTTAAATGCATACAAGATGGATTTTTCTCTCTCAACACGAAGTTATAATAAAAATATATATAAAATTTTGATTTCACTAAAACATTATATCATTAAGAAGAATTATATAAAATAGGATGTTATACCCACAGTCTACACACTGGTCAAATTTACTTTAAGAAATGTCACGTGCATGCTCCTGCAATGATGAGGTAGCCAACAACATATCCACATAATTTTCCTGCTTCTATTTTGATCCTCTTTACCCTTGAATGATTATTGTTTGTTGTTCCATTTTCTTCATCTAGTTCCGTTTCCTTTTGCTGTGGATGACCATAACAACAATGACATGCCTTGTCCAACTAGTTTTCACAAGTTCTGCTTCAAAAACCATTAACTCTCACTACTACAAAAGCTGCATTCTGCGACGCACATTCGAAGACGGTTGTAAAAAAACCGTCTTAGAATGCCAGGCGGTGGCACTTTTGTAAATAACATGAATATTTTAAATTAGAAACCAAGGATTTCACGACGGTTTTTGCATAACCGTCTTAGAAATCAGCGAAATCAAGACGGTTTTTTAAAACCCGTCTTTGAAATATAAAAACAAAAAAGGTTTTAACTCCCTTCTTCCTCTCTTTTTAACCCTAACTCCTCTTTCCAGAGGATGCGTTCCTAACTCTTCTCTTCTGTTTTCCTCTGCCATAGCTTCTTTCTTTGAATTTTAGATGGCCACGACAGAAACAATAATAGAGGAACCTCATGAAGCCGAAGAACAACAACACGTAGAAGCAGAACCTCTAGCATACAAGGTAAAGCATTGATTGTTTCATCGCTTTACGTTTATTTATTTGCTTAAAAACTCTCGAGTAGCGAGTATTCTCCAACAGGTTCTGAACTTGTTATACACTTCTGTCTCTCTCCCAGACTATCGTGTTGAGAGTCTCCATCCACTGCCAAGGCTACGAAAGGAAAGTCTTGAAAATTCTTCAAGCTGTTCACGGTAACGTAACCATATCCAAAACCTAAACTGTTTTGTTTTTTGCATTTGATTTCATTTTTATGTGCTTATTGTTGTTGTCCTTAAAATTTTCTTCTATGATCCAGGTGTTCACAATATAGACATTGATTTGAGGCAGCACAAAGTGGTAGTAACGGGGAATGTTAATAGTGAGACGTTGATTTGGAAATTGACTAAGGCAGGGAAGCATGCGGAGTTATGGCCTGAATTAAAAGAAGATTCAAAAATTAAACAATGGGTGTTGTTGGGTTTGTGGCTTCTTAATCGCAAAATGACGAACGAACCAAGAATCATATCCCTGCTAGTAAAGGAGAACTCACACTGTGCAGTTTTTGTTTGCTAGATGTTCATCCTCACTTGTGCTCAAATGACCAAGATCAAGTAGCCTGAAATTTGGTACAATGCCAACCCACCAATGTTTTTAATTTTTTTACCCATAATTAAATTAGTAATGACAATAATTTATAGTTTATTAACTTAGTCATCAATATATTAGCACTGGCATAAAGAAGTTCTTAGTTAGATATTTTGGTTAACTTTTGCATTGTGAAACACCTATATACAGCTAAGAAAGCTTAACTTTTTCTTTCCTGCACGGCATTGCTATTCTGATTTTTTTTTTGGAAGTAAATATTTATACTTTGTGCAGGTAGATGGTATGGATGCTCTAGCTGTGAAACAACCTTGTAAATTTGCGAAGGAGTTTGCTTTAAAGAATGGTTCCATTGTAAGTAAATTTATTTCTTTTTTGTACTTATATTTCTTAAATTTGTGTTTAGATTTTAGGAATGATTCTTTTATTCTCTGTTATATTACAATTGATTTCTCTATCTTAATTATTTTGTCCAAATTCTTGAGATGGACACATACAGATACCATGGCCACTCCATGTCTGATCCTTGCAGCACATACCGTACACGTGATGAGATTTCTGGTGTAAGACAGGTATATTACTATAATCATAATTAAATGTCCTGTTTATTTAATTAATATTGAGGAATTTACTCTATCTCTTTTATTTTCTCCTGTTCAATCTGATTATAGGAGCGTGATCCAATTGAGAGAGTAAGAAAGCTACTATTGACTCACAAGATTGCTACTGAAAAAGGAGCTAAAGTTGATTGAATGAAGTTTGAATTCATGTTCTGTACTTCAATTGTAAAATGTGATATATCTATTTGTTTTATATTAAATACTCTTGCCGTCACTTTTATATCTATGATTAATTTATTTCCTGGCATCTTAGTATTTCACTTTTCAAGTTCATGAAAAGAAACAATTTTCTTTATATTGCTGCAGGTCATTTAGGAATGAGTAACTTTTATGTTTAAATAAATTCCAATTGTTATTTTCATGAAATTACATATATTTTTTCATAATATTTTTGGCTATATTAAAATATTTGTCATGGAATTCGAGTCCCCGCATAGGTTACCTACCATGTGAGTTGGTAGACTATAATTATGATAGTTACTATCTACTTGAGCTTTATTTTGACTGTAATTACTTATGCTATGTGCTGGATGATAAGATTTGTTTGTCTATCATGAATGATGTGTCATGATTTTCTTTAAATTTTTGCCAAGTGTCACAAATTTTCTGCCCATTTGGAAAAGCTAGTTTATCACGCAAGTGTCTTGATATATATTAATGTTAGACAAGGAGTAGTATTATTACTATTAGGAATGTCGGGGAGTTAGGCCCATAAGGTAGTATGGATGCTGAATGGAATATTCACTATGTGCATAACATAATTCTATTAATGAAAATCATGGAAAGCAGGGAAAGGGAAAGAGGGAAGGCATTCGATGATTGAGTGTTAGAGCCAGGTAGTTTAAATTCCCAATTAAAGCAACGGGGCGTAGAGTGGTAGAACTCTCATGGCACTAAGATTTGGCATTTTGGCAATTATCTACTAGAATGGCTAGGAAGGGAAATGCTCAAAACAAGGAGGGTGAGGTGTCATAGTTTGTTAGCTTTGTGAAAGGGGTCTGTCGTGTTTAAGACTTGTAATACAGCATAGAGGCTGGTATTTGAGTTAGTTATTCATTTTGTTATTTTCTTTATACTGTAAGCTGGGTAAAGTTGCTTTGCATTCTTCGATGGAGCTAGGCCCTGTGATTGGGGGCAGGTGGGAGAATACTCCTTGTCCTTGCAATATCTTCCGTTTTAGTAAATAAGACACCTATCATTACCTTTTCAATCCTCTCTAGTTGACATTGAGCAGGGGTTTGGGATATTTTGGCAGTGGAGAACAAAACCCCTCAAACAGCCTGTAACCATTTTCCATTTTTATTTTGTGATGGCTATGCATTAACTGATAGTTTGAGTTGCTATTGTTTCAATTCTTTTAATATTCCTTTCCTTCTCAGAACTTGAAATGGATACATTCAGCTAGAGAGTTTGTTTGGTGGTATAATGGGCACCTAGAAGGGCGAAATCTTGAGCCAGACCAAAAGAGAATTGAGACAGGAGAGCCTTTGGCTCTTAAAATTCTTAACAAGGAGAAAGTGCTAAAGCACAAGATGGCTGAGCAGCTACTTGTTCATTCATTTTGCAACGTTTGAGGACCTTACCCATTTGTTTAAGGTGTACACGAAAGATGATTCTTAGAGGAACGTTTAGTTTCCCTAAGCTAGTCTTATCCTTTTGCCTTTCACATGCTTCATGTTTACAAACATTCAAATTTCTGGTAACTTTGTCGTCTTCAGCTTGTTTTGGAATAAGGTTTGGGTTTTGGAATAAGGCTCAGTTTGTTGTGCTTGTATATGTGGTAACTTTGAATTTCATTTTCATTTCAGTGAGTGAGATTTAGTTACAACTACAACGACCCATAATCCAATTTTAAACTCTGTTGCCTGCTTATTTATTTTTCTCTTTCTTTTTCTGACCATTCCTTCCTATTATGACAGAGGTATACTGCATCAGTATAAGTAGCAAACTGGAAATGGTATGTTCATGTTTTCCATTTTTTCTTGAAATAATTTGCATCTAGTGAGGAAAAATTTCTTAAGTAGAACAAGGGCAGTGATGAATATGGTGTGCTTACACCCACAGCTGGTAAAGTACATTTTTAATTCAATGCTTGCAGCCATTTATTATTGAACAACATGAAACTTAGGCCAAGCATATGTATATATATATGGTTATGTGATTTAAATTTATCCTTTTTATTCTTACATAAAAATATTATTTTCGAAAGATGTGTGGCCCTTCCCTCTGCATCACTATCTGTTTGTGTGGAGTCATCTAAGCAAATAAAAAATGCTAAATTCTATCAAATTGTACCTACACCAAAGCAATTGTCCTCAAATTCATATATCTAAATATTTAGATATGACTGTGTATCACTCCTGTGTTTGTTATCTGTCTTTGGCTGAAAGAATATCTGGAAAACATATAGTTACTACCTAAGCCAAAATACCATCAAATGTTTAAGAACAAATATCTTCTTTTTCTCTAAAACATTAAGTAAGAGTAGAGTCCATGTACCTACCAGGATTAAGGGAGCCAGAGATTGGGCCACTGGGGCTGGCATAGTGAGAGGGCAATCGAGCATCTCCCTCCTTCTCCCCTGTCCCCACCCAAAAGAAAGAGTTGAACTATTCTTGCTCTAACAACCAACATCTGATTACAGAGATTTCAAGTCATCATTTGTTTTGTGTGTGCGTGTTTCCCTCTATATTTGGGTAAATTGTGAAGTGTTTTAGTCATTTTGGTTTTGCAGATCAGGCTCCATAGCAACTATGTTAATAGGTACCTTGCAGGCCATGCTTTTACTTTGGTATTTTACTATTTTTAATGACTAACAAGTGTGTAGAGCTTGCGCAGATAGATAAATTCTCACAACCTTTGGGACATAGATATCCTTGTTTAATAGATAATGACTTCACAAATTATATTGTCTTTAGCTGGATTAATGCCTTTATTTCTTATTACATCACTACTGCATATGATATTTTAGGTTCTGGCAATGGTTCTACATAGCTAAAGGTTCTATGTTGTGATAAAACTACTTTTGTAGTAGTGCTTGTGTGGTTACATTGATGGGTTATGGAGATGCTGAGTTTTGGAGCAGAGGTGGAGGAACAGGAAGCTGATGGTGGGGTTGGGACCACAATGTGATCATCATTACCATCATGGTGGCAACAACTTGGGGAGCAGGCCCATGTTTGGCCACACAAAGGCACCCTGTGGGTTGCAAATTTGGAAACCACTTTTCAGCCTTTTTATCTTGGCTGCTTTGTCCTCTGCTGCAGTAGTGTTGCTTTGTTGCATTTGTGTATCATCTGCTGATTTTGTTGCTTTGTTCTTGTTGCTGCTTTTCTTTCCCTTCCTTGTCTCTCCCCCAATGTTTTCTAAACATGATGTTGGTCCAGGTAAAAGTGCTAGTGGAGTTGCCGATTCTGGCACTATTTGTTGTTCTACTGTTGTTGGCTTCAGCATTTTCAGTTGCTCCTGCATCATGAGGCTCCATCAGTTGCAAGCAAACCCCCTTTTTTTGGTAGCGATTCATTAGTTCTCAATATTCATTCCCAGTGAAAAATGATATTATATAATAATAGTAAAAACAATAAGTTTACAAATAGGATTTTTGGATTTTGTTAGCTGCCTATGGGTAGATATCCATGTCTACAAATAGATTTTGAGGAAAAGAAACCAATCATTAGCAACAATAATTGCAATGAAAATCATTCAAACTAGAACCAAAAAAGGAGGATCGAGCAACAGAAGCAAAAAAAAAATCATTCAAACCATGAACTTCAAATAAGATACAAAGAGTAAAGATTATATTACCTCCATGCCATTCAAAGTCAGTGAAATTTCCTTCAATTGTTCCTCTAGTTTAGCCTTCTTACTCACCAACTCTGCATAAATCTCCTGCAATATAACGTCAAAAGTAATTAAAACCGGTCCTGTTTCCATTATTGCAGAGTTCTGCTTTAGGACAAAGATGTAGGTTCTTAGGTGTTTTTGGTGGTGTTCTCCTATCATAATTGGAGTTTCTCCTAGTTAATTCACCTAACAAAGGTTTGCATTAAATATCAAAATAGATTATTGAAGTGAAATTTCATTTCTGATTGAAGAACAACATTAAAAACACCTAAAGAATTGTATGTAAGTTTTGTCCTTTACTTTACTGCTATCTATCATTATTCATTTTTTTTTCTATTTGGCTTCAAGCAATAAGTAGTTGCATTTGGTGTTCTCAATTGGGTTGACAAAGAGGGAGTATGAAGAGTTCAAAGTGAGGATTAATGCATTGGTGGCTTTGGCACAAAAGGTTCCTGAGGATGGTTGGACAATGCAGGATGGTACTCCATGGCCAGGGAACAATGTCAGAGATCATCCTGGAATGATACAACTGAGTACCTTGTTATGGTGTGATGTGCGATTATGGCAATTATATACGGCAAGTGCACCGATCGTTAACAAGTAATAAAAGTGAGTAAGTGAGTTATCATCTCCACAGAGATTGGGGTAATTTTTACAAATAATATTAATTCTATATGATTGGAAAATATAAACAGAAAATAAAGATAATTGTTGAGGTTGGATGATTGTTTGAATAAAAACAGAAATTAAAATAAGTGCAGTAAAATAAAAGAAGTTACCAATGGAGAAAACAATTGTGGTCAGGCACAATCCCTTTTGTTCCTACCTCCTTCACTTGATTGGTTTATTATCTTAAGTCACACATGATAAATCTTTCCTAAATTCGTAAATCCTAGAGCATAACCAGCGATTTAACCCTTTAATTCGATTGAGAAACCTAAACCCTTAGTGATTCTGTCAAACTAAGTATTCAAAGAATATATCTCATGTGATCTTGTTAAGATTATTCGGAGAATAAGCCTTTCCTAAGTTAGTTAATCCCTAATTCCTTAGTGAATTAACCCTTTAACCTAATTCAAAAACCCAATTCCTTGGTGAATTCTATTAAGTTAAGCATGAGAAAGAACATATTATAAAGTCCGTAGCCACGCATCCCTATTTCTAGGCGAAGAACAACTATTATTCTAAACAGGTCAGAAATTAGAACCCCAACATTCCCATTGCGAATCCTAACCCTCAATACTTAAATAGAATGGCCAGTTCCAATTAAGAATAAAACATTGAACAGCACAGAATAGAATAAAATAATCAAAACAGCATTAAAACCAATACCAATTCAAGTTACAGAGGAGTTACATCAGTTCATGGCCTTCCCACAATACAAGTTCAGCCTGCCATAGGCTTCAAGAAACCAAAAGTTATCAAATAATACATTCTTGGTTGACCTTGCGTTGATTCTTGAATTCCAATGGTGAAAATATGAGAAAGAGAGAGTGGAATGGATGATAAGAGGTGTTGGTGGATGGTTCCCCCCCTTTGGATTCGTTCAGAGGCCTAATATATATAAAAGTGTTTAATTAAGGCAAGAAAAGCCAAATCTGCAGCCAAATCTGAAACAAATATTTTAAAACAGGAAACTGGATCGATTCCACGCTACCCGCGCGGAATCTCACGCTACCCGCGCGGAATCTCGCGCTACCCGCGCGGATTGGCAGAAAGTATGGCGCTGATAGCGTGGAATCTGGCGCTAGTCGCGCGGTATGGCAGAGAGAAATAAGCTTAATCCTTGAGGTTTTGGCGCTAACGGCGTGGGATATGGCGCTAGTCGCGCCATCCATTCTGTCCTTCCACGCTACCCGCGCGGGACTCCAGTCTTGAGTTTTCTTCCTTCTTTTGCTTGTGTTTTCCTCTGTATTGGCCTGAAATTGCAAGATTGGCATTGAATTAGCTTAAAATGCTAACTTTAACTAATTATATTCTATTTTCCTACATATTTAATCAAATTCTAAACTAAACCTAGACTAAAAACAAGATGTGTTTGCAACACATCATGGTGCAATCTTGGTCTTCTGTGTAGATTGAAAATGCTTTGTTGACATGGCATGCTTGTATGAGTTTAAGTGTTAAACTGTGATGCTATTGTACAGGTTTTCGTTGGTCAAAATGGTGTTCGTGACATCAAAGGAAATGAATTACCTCGTCTTGTCTCTGTGTCTCGTGAGAAAAGACCTGGATATGATCACCACAAAAAAGCTGGAGCTATGAATGCTTTGGTAGAGTGTCCTTGTGACTATAAAACTGAAAACTTTCTCAGTTTTCTTTCTCCATTTTCCTTACAATTTTTCTAATGCTTTGTTGATTGATTATGAAGGTGAGAGTCTCGGCAATAATCACCAATGCTCCTTATGTACTGAATGTTGATTGTGATCACTACATAAATAACAGTGAGGCCCTTCGTGAAGCCATGTGCTTCATGATGGATCCTACATCAAGGAAAAGAATATGCTACGTACAGTTTCCTCAAAGATTTGATGGGATTGATTGTCATGATAGATACTCCAATCGCAATCTTGTATTCTTTGATGTAAGTAAGAATTTGCTACTTTTGTTTGTGCATATATAACATACATTCATATACCTTGCAGTTTGCTTTCATATACCTTGCAGTTTGCTTAGAATTCAAAGCTAATATTTGTTTCAATGTGTATAGATCAATATGAAAGGTTTAGATGGCATCCAAGGACCAATATATGTGGGAACTGGGTGTGTCTTCAGGAGACAGGCATTCTATGGATATGATGCCCCTACATCGAAGAAAGCACCAAGAAAGACATGTAACTGTTGGCGTTAATGGTGCTGCTGTCTGTGTTGTGGATCTAACAAGAAAAAGATTAAAGCAAAGTCAAGTTTGAAAAAGAAGATAAAGAATAAGGATGATTTAAAGCAAATGCATGCACTAGAAAATATTTAAGAGGGAATTGAAGGTACGAAATGCCTGAAATTGGCCATGTGTTTCATTTGGAAACATTCAGATGTATTATAAGACTCTAAATAGTACTTTGAGATGCATTTGGTTGAGATTTGATCCACTATTATAATGTACTTATGTGCATACTTTTACGGTCTTTGTATGCTTACAAAACTTAGTAGTTTTTTAATGGCATTTTGTATTCCTCTTGGAACCTTGATCACAGCAATTGACAATTGACAAAACTTAATATTTTTTTAATGGCATTTAGTTGATTATTTATTTATTTAATTATTAGAAAATCAAATTATCACAATGTGGTGTATTTGTTAACTTTATTTGGTATTAATAATACAAATGAATATAAATTTCCGTAGACGATAAAAAAAAACAAAATACGAAAACAAAGATGGTTTTCGAAAAACCTTCTTCTTTTCATTTAATTTAAATAAAAAAATATAAAATACAAAGGAAACAAAGACGGTTTTTACAAAAACCGTCTTTGAAAGCTGGCATACAAAGACGGTTTTCTAAAAACCGTCTTCTTTTCATTTAATTTAAATTAAAAAATATAAAATAAAAATGAAACAAAGACGGTTTTCGTAAAACCGTCTTTGAAAGGTGGCTTACAAAGACGGTTTTACGAAAACCGTCTTTGAAAGGTGGCTTACGAAAACCATCTTCTTATCCTTTATTTTAAATTAAAAAAAAATAAAAAAGCAGGGAAACAAAGACGATTTTCGTAAAACCGTCTTTGAAAGTACACATACAAAGACGGTTTTCGCGATAACCGTCTTTGTATCTATTTAAAAAAAAAATAAAAAAAAATAAAAAAAATTTACAAAGACGGTTTTTAGAATCGTCGTATAAAGTTCAGACTTACAACGACACCCGCAACAAAGACGGTTCGAGAACCGTCGTCATATGGGTTCTAGAACCGTCGTCGTTTCCCCCGCTTGTAGTAGTGTCTCTTCCTAAATACACACAAGATTTCCTCATAGAAACATGAAACACAAATTTTCATTCAATAGGTATCCGGAACTAATCATAAACAAGCTTCTGATTAGTAACTTGTTTGTGCAACTTGTTTATTTGTCCCTGCATAGCATCAGCTTATAGTTCTTCCATCTAAAAGACTTAGTACAATCACTACAATGTCCATTTCTAAGGACTCTTAGCATGTTTGGTTCTACATTTTGGATACGATTGTCCACATCTTGGATGCGATTTTGAGAAGCTAATTAATAATTATAGCTTCCACACTCCGAATGTGATTTTTTTCTTTCTCAACGGCTTTCCAGACACGCTATCTGATACATTAGCAATACGTTACAAGTGAACCAAAACTTAGAAGATAATTAGAAAAAAGAACAAATACACATAACCTTGGTCTTAGACCAATTTCTAGTAGCAGCAAATGGTGCATTTGACTAGTCCATTCTCATTGCATTCAGGACACCTGATGAAGCATTCTTTCTTGTTGTCAACATTGGTGGTGAACAGCTTGCAACTACCATTACAATTGGAGCAAATGGAAAACCTCATGCAGGCATAACCTTTGCAAGGACCATCAGCAAAGTCCATAGGTATTCCTTCCAAAAGCTTTCCAAGCCACCCCATTTCATGCAATCCTACAACTTCATCAGCTCCTTCAATGTACCTCCCTTTAATGAAAAGCCTTGGAGGGATCACTTTGCAACCCAAGATCTTCCACAATTCCTCTCTATACTCCAAGTGTAGAGAAACATCCCTCTCATGGTATGTTATCTTGAAGCTTCTCATCAAAAAACGTACCGTGTTGCAGTCCTGAAAGGTTTTTCTTATGCCTCTCATGCTTGTGGTGTAGAGAATCACTGCTTGGCTTCCACCTGGTGGATCTATCTCTTCAAAATCTGTTAGAGATGGGTACTCTTTGACTTGAATTTGTTGATGCATGCTTTTACTAGGACTAGAAGCCACTAGCACGTTTTTCTCAACAAGCTCTTTCTCTTTGGACCCTTTGGTGGGTGTGGCTTCAAATTGTATTTCTTTCAACTCATAATGCTTATCATCTTCACTTCCATTGAGGCCAATCTCTAGTTCAGCCAGGTTGTGGGGCTTGTGATCTTGATCATCATATACTGGTGGATTGAGCTGAAGGGCTAGACCTTGTTTCAAGTTGGTAATGGTTGGAATGTGTTTCAATTTTCTATGGAACCTGCTTTTCATTCCTTTCATGTCTAAATTGGATGGCATGTGAAGTGAGGGAGAGGCTAAAAACTTATGGATTGGAGAAAAAGATGAGGTGAGAATGATAACACACTAGGATATGCTGAGCTGAGGACAGAAAGTCTGAGGATGAGAGTGTTCTTTAAGTTCTAAAGGCTAAAGAAAAGTGCTTACTGAAAGCTGTGCAATGTTGGAATGCTTTACTAAGTTTTTGAATAATAAATGCATGGTGTGGGGGCAAGGTTGACCTTTCTCTCCCTTATCTGATCAGAGTGCATGACCCATTACCTAACATTTGTTACCTCAATCATCATCTGGACTACGAACTATGATGGATATTTGTCAACTAAAAACAATGAAAGGACAAAAATTCCCCATCATCATTTACATACTAGAAGGGGAAACCATGCCAAATTGCCAGCATTAATCTCAATCATGCACATGGTTATGTTGATTTAGAACCACTATTACTAAAGAGTGTCCTTGGACCACTGGTGATGCCTAGTGCAATGGAGACGAAGTGTGTGTGCCTATGGTCATGATTAGTTACCATTTGTGTACATGTTATGCCTTTGTTGTGAACAGATTGAGGGAAACAAAGTATACAGTCATGTACTACATTCTAACTAGAAATTGAATAAAATAAATGAACAAACATTTTTTTTTATCTAAACAAACATGTAGTTTAGCATTGAATCATTAAGTTACAAATTTATCTATACTTTGTTAACAATGTTGAAGAAATTAATTACTTGGTAATAAACAGTATGTCAATCACCTAAACTAAGTACAAGAAACTCTAGAAATTTGTTTTGATAGGTTTAAAGAAAGAGAAAAAGGGTTATACACGAAAAGTGTAAAAAATTTTACACAGTCATCCAATTACAATCCACCATATATAATAAGTTTATTGACTTTTTAAATAATTATCTTAAAGCAATTCAAACGGTAATTTTTGATTGGATGATAGTGTAAACTATTTTACGCTTTCAATACAAAGACAATATACTCTTAAAGAAATCTCACTCTCAATTTTCTCCACATTTTCAAAAACAAATTTAAATTTCACCCCAACTTTTTACCATTCCAAAATCATTCTCTCAATTTCATCCCTTACAAAAGAAATAAGTGACAGAACCCTTTTCCAGAGATATACCAGATAAGGAGTTCTTCCATTTGCAATCAAATGTAATATGTAAAAAGTTTTATGATCATTAGACATAAATATGTACTAAAAATTCCAACCAATTGTACGTCCGTCACCAAATGCGTATCTACGAACATGTAGTCCTTGTGCAAGTAATATTATGATCATTAGACATAGGTATAGCATTTTGGTAAATCCACTTTTGAAATAAATGCTGCACTGGTACTCTTTAAACCAGATTTACCTTCATACTCATATCAAAATCGAGCAGAGTACAAAAAATTATGTACCAACATTTCTATGCTTCTGGCATTAACTCTTTATACAGACTGGGATTTTGGCATCGGACTTTTAATTTTATTACTTGGAAGAGATGACATGTTCGTCCCTAGTTTCAAATATTAACGTGGGCACTCTATTTTATATGCAAGGAGGGACATATCATTACATCACGATAATACCCTCAGACCATAGTCAAAATATGTGTATAAACATTGCACAATGTCCATCTACCTTCTGAGTGTAGTCAGAAGATAGAAAAATAAATAAAGAAACACATAGTTTGTGTTTTCAATCCCAGAAAGTAGAAGACATTTTTCTGATTCTTAATCCAGACACTGGTCATGCTGGATTATAGAAGAAGGATCTGGTAACATACGAGTACGTTGCAGTTTGTACAAGTAATTTATATAGATCTATTTCTGATCATAGATTTCGATGACCAATTTCAATTAGCTATCAGCCACAGAGGAACCAAACCCAATATAAAAACCAAATGCAATGCAAGTAAACTCATGCTTGTTTCCATCGAACATCTTCATCTTCAAAGTGTATGAACCCTGCAAATACAATAGATGGTGAGAGCTATAACATTGAAAAAAACAATTCGCATTTAACAAGAAACGAGATCACATTGTATAATCAAACACTCTTAACAAAATAATACAATGCTTTAAACACCTTCTCAACAAAGCCCCATGTAATTAGGCAGTTGGTATGCCATTAAATAGTACAAGTCTAATTTAAAATCTGATAAAATACAAAACATGAGCAGTCAACTAGGAATTTGTCAATACAGCCATTCATGAAAATTGAAAAAAAATTCTTGGTGAAACAATACTTCCTGCTGGCTTGCTGGATTAAAAGCAAGTTGCAATTCAAAAAATAGTGGCAACATTAGAAATAAACAAAATTTCAACATGTAACATCCTCAAAAAATTACATTCATAGTTATAATTAATTTATGGAAATGTGATGATATTAGAATACAAATATAAAATGACTATATCACTATTTCCTTGAAGTAGAAAATTACCAGAATACCTTAAGATAAAAAATTACAAAAATATCCTTAGACATTTTTGAAAATGATAAAAATACCCCTAGGATGAATGGGAAAATTACCAAAATGCCCCTAGGTCAGAAATGCTCAAATATCTTTAGAAATTTAGAAGAAACATGATGAAATTATAGGGTACACTTAGCTGACTAAGTATCAAAATATTTTGTGACAGAAAACTCTAGAATAAAATTTCTATGAATTTTATAAGATAACAACTTTGAGACTTTATTCAAGAAAATTTAAATATAAGAAAAATATGGAAAAATGATAAATAGAATCTATGGAATTTTCTTTTATTTGTAGGATGTATAAACCTATTTAATAAAATAGTTTAGTAATTTTGATGGTTAGAAGCAGTATGGACCTATCAGAATTTAGATACGGAGCAGTCTGGTATGTAATGCTCTGTATAAACTACTTGTGAGTAATTTAAACTGTCATTGAAATAAATTTCTAGGAATTTCTAGAATTCTATCATTCAATATTATCTCTAGATAGAATAATTCAAATCAAACTTGACTTCCTACAAGAAATTGCCATGTGGAAAACCATAATTGAAATTAGACTTTTCTTAAGCATCAAAAATGATATCTAATGGTATAAAAGGAAGAAAAACTTGTCTTCCTTCCCCTTAAGCATGATGAGCACGTGAAGAAGGCAGTAGAAGGTTCGTGATAATCCACTTGGAAAGACAAGTCATAGGATGAATACAAATGGAATGACACTTGTATGGCATGGATGCAAGATAACATGAAAGTGAAGCCAAGATTTCTCTACATTCATCTAGCTTTCACGTGAACAATGGAGAAGTTAGGAGAAATTTCACGAATTGGACAAGTGTTGGGACACTTGTAAAGGCATGCCAAGTAAGTGGACACA
>PYAF01000988.1:698227-712586 GCA_007407185.1 Glycine tomentella | reverse complement strand
GAAGTAATTAAGTTAAGATGGAACCAAATGGGAGTAACTAGCTAGGAAGGGTAGAAATGTCCATGAATATTATATCATTTTCCAACTACTATATAAAGGGGTGAAGGCTTTGAATGGAAGTCATTCTCAAAAACACCATTTCTACCACACCTTCACTTGAGAAACACCCTCCTTCCATCTCTTTCATTTCACTTCCATCATTTCCTTTCCAAAACATCAAATTCTATACAAGACTTTCATTCTTTCAAGACCTTGAGGTTCAGCCAAGTACTTGGAGGAATTGGAAGCAAACTTGTTTGAGGTAGGTGAAAGTTAGTTTCATTTATCATTTGATTCTTGAGAAAATTCGTATGACCGTGAGCTGAATTTTAGACTGTTTTGAAATTTCCATATCTCCCTCTATACTTAACCAAACGAGATGTTTGACCACTCATTTTAAAGCTTAGGATGTCCTCTATGTTATCCTAAAATATGAGACCAAAATAAGTAGTGAATCATGTCCAGAAATTATTTTAGCTCAAGTTGTCCGAAACTGTCCACACCCAAACAACTTCTGCCATCCGTTTTAAAAAATTTATTTCTCTTTCATTTCTTATTCAAATTAGGTTTATAATATATGGAATTAAAGATCTAGATGTCAGCTATAACACATAAAAATTTCAGCTAAAACTAGATTTTTTACTGCTTGAAATCATGAAAACACTAGGAGATGGTAATGTAAAATTTTGATACTGTTGGCAGATTTGAAGTTCTATTTGTAAAATATTATATCTAGATTTTTATAACTTCAATTGAGGCATGTGATACCTTTTTAGAAAGCTTAGTAAGTTTAATTTAACATACTAAAAGATAGGGATTTAATGACTATTAGATGAGTATAGATTATAGGAAGAACCGAATCATATGTAGTAAGAAATCTTGTTGTTATAATGTTCTTTGTTATGATTTTCTTTTATGATGATGAAATCTTGATGTTTTGTGGCATAATTGTATAAAATGAGTTATGTATCTTTGCATGTCATTGAGCATGTCATGTGCATTAAGAAAGATAAAAAGATAAGACCTGAAGGGTGATACGGTTAAGCCGAGCACGACCCTGATGGTGCCCAAAGGGTGATACGGTTAAGTCGAGCACGACCCTAAGGGAAAGACTAAAGAAAGATAATACCTGAAGGGTGATACAGTTAAGCTGAGCACGACCCTAATGGTACCCAACGGGTGATACGGTTAAGCCGAGCACGACCCTGCGGGAAAGACATATTGACCCAAGGGTGATACAGTTAAGCTTAGCACGACCCTATGGGACCCCAAAGGGTGATACAGTTGAGTTGAGCATGACCCTACGGGAGCAACCTAAGTCTAGTAATGAGCTCATTGTCTAGTTTAGGGTATTAAAGAGTAAAATAATAAAGATAAGCTATGCATTGACATGATTGAAAATGATGCTTGCATTAATGATGAAGTATGAGATTATTTTTAAGTGTTTGTGAATAAAATGAATCTACTTCGAGTTATATGTTTATGAAATTAAAAATCAACTATAATTGTTCACATGCTTTCTTAATAAATCGAAGTAGCTGGAATGATGACGATGACACTGTATGATAAGCAAATTTTCACCTACTGGGAATTCTTTGGAATTCTCACTGTTTTAGTATATTCCCGTGTCATTCCAGACAGGTAAATCGAAAGGAGGAGTTACAAAGTGAGGACAAGTTGGAAGATTTCTTTTAATGTTGCGAACTTGTAGTATTTTGTTATATGCTATATGGACATTACTATTATTGTAGGGAATATTATTTACAAGTTATTATTAAGTTGTAATTTATTAAAGAGACCAAAAAGTCTCTACAAGCTCAATATAAGCGTAATTTTCTAATATTGAGATAAGTTTTTCTTAACCAATTTCGGTTAAAAATTTTACGTTAGAAAAGTTAACATCTTCTAGTTACGTATTATGACCTAGGCATAATATAGTAATTAGAAGGGTGTTACAATTTTGGTATCAGAGCAGTTCATCCTGGTGAGCCTGGGGAATGGACTGATTATGCTTCTGAGCATACTCTGAATAGTTTAGAATGTCATGCA
Source organism: Glycine tomentella (assembly GCA_007407185.1). NCBI lineage: Eukaryota > Viridiplantae > Streptophyta > Magnoliopsida > Fabales > Fabaceae > Glycine > Glycine tomentella. The sequence continues at coordinate 710,498 of PYAF01000988.1, read as the reverse complement.
GTAGGAACTTATCTAAAACAATAAGTTATAGAAAAGTAGTATGAGCATCACAAGGCTTGTTAAGGATGTTGTTAATTTCTGCAACACTTAGCTCTGTATTGAGCCTGATCACCTCAATATTTTGTTTTGTGTAAGCAGGAATTAATGGCTTCTAACAGGCGCAGTAGGTCACGAGCTGAAGGTACTAATGAATTAGCTGATATGATGAAAACTTTTAATGAGATGGCATCTGCCATGAGAAATCAATCAGTTGCAGCTAATAGGATGATGGATAGTTTATTAAGAAATATAGGAGGTAATCAGTCTGGTGAAAATGCAAATAACCAAGGTGGAGTAGAGGTTGATCATGGATACAAAAAGTTTGGTGAGTTCATGAAAATAAGTCCTCCCAAATTTAGAGGAGTGTATGATCTTGTTAAGGCTGAAGAATGGATAAAGGCCTTAGAAAAAATTTTCTCAGTTATTCATTGTACTGAGGAACAAAAAGTAGCCTTTGTCACATATATGTTGGAAGTCAATGGGTGTGGTTTTGTTTTACTTGGATTGGATCAGTTGTGATTTGTGAAGAACCACTCACACTCAGTGTTTGGGTTTTGGAACAAGGTTCAGTTTGTTGTGCTTGTATATGTGGTTTATAATGAAATTCACTGGAAAATGTTAATTTTGATGGTAAATTGCCTTGCCAATGTTGTGATAATATGTGATAACTTTGAATTTCATTTTCATTTCAGTGAGTGAGGTTTAGTTACAATTACAACGACCTATAATCCAATTTTAAACTCTGCCTCCTGCTTCTTTATTTTTCTCTTTCTTTTTCTGACCATTCCTTCCTATTATGACAGAGGTATACTGCATCTGTATAAGCAGCAAACTGGAAATGGTATGCTCATGTTTTCCATTTTTTCTTGAAATAATTTGCATCTAGTCAGGACAATTTTCTTAAGTAGAGCAAGGGCAGTGATGAATTGGACTGGGAAGCTCTGCTTTCTGGAAAATTGCTTCATTTGGTTATTGTTCTTGTACTTATATCCACTATGGAAACACTAGCTGAAACAAACTTCAGTTTCTCTTTCAATTGACAAAAACTTTGTTAGTATTAAAATCCTTCTGGTTGTCTAATTATATTCTTTGGCTGAAAAAAACTTCAATTTTGGAATAATGAGCATGAAAAAATGATAAGAAGAAATGGACTCATGTGCAAGTTTATGGATTTTCCAGTAATCAATGCAAGTTTTACATGAATTAAGAATAGATACGGATACACCCAAGTGGTTGATCCAGCTGCAAGTTATGCTGCAGCTATTTATACCATAAACCTAGATTCATAATTGATAATAGAATGAACAATGTGTTCATCCAAGGCCTTATATTGTTTTTTGGCATGAATTCCCATATAGCATCTTGAACCATCTACCTTGTATTGTTTCAGATTGCATATACGTTGAATGTTGTGAACAAACAATGTGTTCATCCATGGCCTTATGCAGTGTTTCTCTGCTCCATTTGTTCATAGTGGTTTGCCTTGTCTTGCAATGCTTTGCTACTAAAAAACATGCCGACCTGACCACAACTCTAACTGTGAATGCTTCTGATGCATCTGGAAAGCCAATACCAGACACACTTTTTGGCATATTCTTTGAGGTAAAGATGATAAACTTTCATCTAGCACTAGAAGTTATGGAAGTTATTCCACATTGATGGGGATATTGTTCCACTTTTTAAGGTACTGTTTAGCTCTAATAATTATACTTCTATCATATTCTTTGGTTGCGTTGTGAATTATTGGCAGATAAGGGTGTCATCAATGATTAGCAATGGGGAAATTATCCTTAATGTAGATTATGACATGTACTCAAATTCCCAATCTCTAAGGGATGCACTCAGCTTCTTCATGGATGAAGTTAAAGGCCATGAAATCGCTTATGTGCAGACTCCATAGTGTTTTGAGAATGTCACAAAGAATGATCTATATGGTGGTGCTCTACGAGTAATTTATGAGGTAGATTAGTTAATGACTTAAGCTTATCAAACCAAAGTTGTACATGGATTGCTATGTATTGTTTTCTATCACAAAAGGCACTCTGTATTACCTTAAAGTTTGTGATGGTTTGAATTTTGAACATGTGAAGGTGGAATTCCATGGTTTAGATGCACTTGGTGGGCCTTTTTATATTGGAACTGGCTGCTTTCACAGAAGAGAGATACTATGTGGAAGAAAGTTCAATGACCAATACAAGAATCATTGGTGGTTTCATTGATACGGGTGAGTAGTCTTACTCTTACACTAAGCTGAAGCCTTTACCATAACTTTCTTGTAGCAATTTCTTCACCCATACGTACAATATGAAGCTTTCCTTCAAAGTCCCGTGAAGATATTTATTATTCAGTTCAAAAGAATTTCAACTTTATTTTATTTCTCTAGTAGCAGAAACTTTAACACTGGATTTCACATGACATCATTGTGGTAGTCACATTCTTGTTTAGAAAAACTACTTTAATTAAATAAACCATCACTATAGGGTTAAAATTAGACCGCTTTAAAATAAAAGAAATAATTTATTTTAAAATGGACGCGGATTTATATAAACGCTTTAGCTACTTATTTTAAAATGGACAAGATTCAAATAAAATATTATAAATATTATAGTTGTTTTTAATTAAAATTAATATTGGCAACAATTATCAAGATTAAACGTGAATCTTGATTGGAAAATAACATTGTCAATACTTGTATTATTATATTTTGTTTTGACTATCTTAATAATAAAGGGGCTGACTAATTATTCTAGATTTAGTTCATTTGGTATATATATAAAGACATATTATATATATATATATATATGTAAAGACTCTTTATATATATCTCTATCATATTTTAGTACTAGTGTGTAAAATTAGTTGTTGGAAGTATCTCAAGAAACATTTAATTTATTGGACCAAGTGTTAACCATTCATCTACATTTGAATTCTAAAATCAATCTTAAATGATGTGGAAGAATGAAAATTGTTAGTTATTTCCCTCTTCTCCTACATGGATATACCTCAGACATGCAATGGATGGATTAGATTTTAACATTTTTAGCATGAGAAGTTCACTGACTTTCCTCCGGCTATTTTATGTGGCCACCATTTACAGCTCATGATTCTAGGTGCCCTGTAAAAGCTGCACCGATTGCAAACTGAAATTCAGAATCTCTTTTCAACTTCATATGTTGATTGATTGCATGCAGAGCACTATACTAGTAGTTCATGTAGACTTTGCTATTGCACAATATCCTTTGTGTTTGTTCTTAAGTCTTTATTTCATATTTTATTTCCTATAAAAGGTTAATGTCTCTACGTTGCCTTTGCATCAATTAAAATTGAGTATCATATATTATAAAAGGTTATTCCTCTCTCTCGGGTGCGTTGAGTGAATTTTCTCTGTTGTTAAAGAGCTTCTACTTATGGTTTCACTACCCACACATATATACATACTTGTTATGCTCTCCGGACATGCATTTTATACTTTGATATATGGACTAATTTAATTTCTCTCTTTTGTGTCTCCAGAAACGTTTAAAGCTCCGAAAACCAAGACTTCTAGTAAGTAACCCACATTTTATTCTATGAAATAATTTTAATTAGTTTACCAAAACAGCTTGAACACTCTATAGACTATGAATATTTGGTAGATGTGTACTGAACTAGAGCAATTCTTTTGTAGGACAGAGTTGAACTACAGGAGTTTTCGCTAGGATCATGCCCCCCAAGCTTGGCTCTGCGAGGGATGCGATGGTCAACTATTGGTGATCAGGTTTTAGTTTTCTTTGCTTTCAAATCCTTCAGCTTTTATATATATTTAATCTTCCAATAATTTTTACACTTTTCAAGTCATATTGGTAGGGAGAGAAAACAATGTAGGGGAGGGGGAGCAGGGGTAACATTACTATCATCATTTGTTTTTGTGATTAATATGAGAAACATATTCTATTCCAAATCTTTTATTTTTCCTTCATGTTATTTTACACCACCACTACCATCACTAGGAGCTTGTACTTTTGCTGTTTTTGTTGCCCTCTTCTCTTCTACTACCACTGCTTTTGTGATCTTTAGGAGCAAGTGGCCACTAAAGCTTTACTTACTAATTAAACATTAAAGACCATAATTAATGTATATTATGATATATGATATATTCTATTTTTCCTTTTTGTCTTGGGCTGGTGTGAAAATAATTATTTATTATAATCATGATTATTTTATTACAAACCTTTTTTCTTGATCTATGAAGTAGTAACACTTTTCCATTAGCCTTACCTTGTGTTTGGTTGTTTCCTTTGCAGTGTTTGAGCGGTTTGAACAAGCACCTAAACAAGATAGGTCACTTAGCTTCTTGATCATTGGAGATTGGGGAAGAAAAACATCTTTCAACCAAATTTTAGATTATGTTTCATGCTATAAAGTAGGATGTTTGTTTTAATTATGTTATATACATTCATTTACATTTAATATAATTTTGCATGGTATTTTATTTAATTTTGTGTTAAATTAAATTTATAGTGTTAACCTGAATTTCAAATTTTAGTGTACTAACAATTTGGTTTATTATTTATTTTATAGAATAAAATCTCTTCACTGTGGTGTATTTTTTAAATTCATTTGGTAGTATATCTAGAAACCAATTTCGAAAAAAAAAGAAAGGAGATGTGTTTACCAAAACAAAAGTAATTATAAAAATAGGGAAACAAAGACGATTCTTTCAAAGACTGTCTTCGTAAGTGCATATACAAAGACGGTTTTCGGAATAACCGTATCTTAACTTATTTTTTTAATAAAAAAATTAAAAAATACGGAAACAAAGACGGTTCTCCAGAAAACCGTCTTTGTATGGTCCCCTATAAAGACTGTTTTGGTAGAAACCGTCTTCTTATCTTTGTTTGCAAAAAAATAAAATTAAGAAAATAAAGAAACAAAGACGGTTATTGCAAAATCGTCTTTATAAGTGAACAAACAAAGACGATTTTCGAAATAACCGTCTTCTTAACTTATTTTTTTAATAAAAAATATGGAAACAAAGACGGTTCTCCAGAAAACTGTCTTTGTATAGTCACCTACAATGACGGTTTTGGTAGAAACCGTCTTCTTGTCTTCGTTTGCAAAAAAAAAATAAAGAAACAAAGATGGTTGTTCCCAAAATCATCTTTCTACACATACAAAGACGGTTTTGGGAACAACCGTCTTTGTTTCTTTTACAAAAAAAATTTTAAAAAAATTATATATACAAAGACGATTTTGACAACCGTCGTCGAAAATTCCGACTAATAACGATACCCGCAACAACGACGATTCTAGAATCATCGTCGTATGAGATTTAAAACCGTCGTCGTATGTGTCGCATGTAGTAGTGCTTTTTGATCTAATAATCACTAATATAATAATAAGTAACACAATTGTTTTCATTATATCTTTTTTTAATAATTTTTTTCACTATATCATGAATCGCTGAAAAAATGTTTTGTTACTTATCACTAAAAAAGATTCTTTGGCTAGTCTATAGATATATAAAAATTGGTCAGTTGTCGCCACATCTCAATGACTGAACAGTTAGCATTTTATTTTGTTTTTAAAAAATTTAAACATTTTATTTTATATTATTTTCTCTCACTTTTTTTATACTAAAAAAACCGTGCATTGCACGGGTTCGAACGCTACTATATTTTTATTCTCTTATTAATTACTATCAAACTTATAAACTAAAAAGAATGAATTTTTCTTATGTCTAGCATAGTCAACACTCTTTACTCATTTCTTCCTTTTGTTTTTTCGTGAGACAAACAATTAACTTCTCATACCTCAATAGCTATATATATATATATATATATATATATATATATATATTAATTCTAATAGATATTGATCATTACAGATTTGAATGAGGGATCATACGTTTGAAATATATACATGTTATGAAAAATAAATTCGGGGGCCATTCATGGCTATCCTGTTACTTAAAAGATTTGCCAATTCATATGATTTCACTTATTTGGTTTGTGAAACGACTCAATAGATAGATATAATTAATTATATACAATAAAATATAATATATATTAAATAATATATTATATTATTTAATTAAGATAATTAATTTTATAATTAATTTCATTTCATTTTATGAAATAAGTAAATAAATAAAGGCAGTATAATCATATTTTAAATCCAATCGAGCTTATGATCTGAATCAAGTTGCTCCCTTAAAGATTTTTTTCTCTCTCCTTTTTTCTTGATCTAGTTTAACATTTTACAGGAGAACTACAAAGGGAGTATAAATTGAAGTGTTCCAAAACATTTTGATATATAGTAAACAATATTACCAAGTGGATTCCTTAATTTATTATTAAACATTAAGATTTGTTTCAAAGAAATGATAGGATTAAGAGTGTAAATGAAAAATACCAACAAAATCCAACTACCAATATAAACATATTCATTCCAAATGATGAATCTGGCATGTCATATATATATATATATATATGAACTATCATTAAATGCATGCCATAAAAGGCCTTCAAATGAGATGACCAAATCGCTTAATCTAGAAACCAATTCAATGTAGTCAAAAAACAGGTTGGTAAGTTTATGGTAAGATCAAGCATGCACATTTGGTTCATTTGCGAAACCAGACTTCTAGTATGCCTATAAATTGAACCCAAGACTTCCTAAGTACCACACCTCATATTCATATCATATCAAATAAGATAGCATAACCCATGGATTCAAAAAGCGTGCCAAGCTTGAATAATGGCAACATTAAGAAGACCAAAGGTCGACAAAAGATCGAAATGAAGAAGATAAGCAATGAGCGTTACCTTCAGGCGACTTTCTCTAAGCGCCGCACCGGGATTTTCAAGAAAGCAAGTGAGCTTGCCACCCTCTGCGCCGTGGACCTTGCTGTGATCGTGTTCTCACCCGGTAATCGAGTTTTCTCCTTCGGCAGTCCTCATGTTGATTCTGTTATCCAACGCTATATGGCACATGCCCCAACTCCCCCTACCCTCAACCTTAATGAACCCTACTGCACCATGGATGAGCGTGGGCTCCACGCGCATCTCGACTACCTGACGAACAAGTTCGCCAGGGAGAAGAAGCGCGAAGAGGATTTGAATCGTTTCTTGGAGGTTTCAGAGAATCACTTTTGGTGGACCACACCGATTAAAAGCATGAACAAGGCCCAAGTTGAGAAATATAAGAAGGCATTGGAGGACCTAAAGACACATGTCAATGAAAAACGTGAGAAACTTCTCTTTAAGAGTGTTCTTACTTATAACTCATCAACTCAATTTTTTGCAGGTGGAAGCTCCTCTTCCAATGTTAATAGCGCTGTGCCTAAGCAAAATCCTATGGGTGTGATTGATGGGAGAATCTTGTGTTACGGTCAATTTAACAACATTCAAAGAAATGGACCTACTCTTGGGTTATTTTGATTAATTCCCCCAAAAGAGAGATATCCAATATTGATGATGCCTTATTTAAATTTTTAATTCATGTTGTTTAATTTTTGTTTAGAATAAGAACTGGCATAACCTGTTTCATGTGTGGGACATGGTTTTGACTGTTTTGCTATAGGGTTTGGGTTTTTTTTGTCTTGAATAATGTTCATATGTTGGTGGAGTGTCTTTAATTTCCTTTCGTTTCTTTTCTTTTTGGAAGGTCGTTTCTTTTCTTTTGTGATTAGGAACTTTATTGTCTTGTTTGAATAAAAAGGGCATCTTGTATAAACAAATATCCAATTCTATATTAAACTCCAATCTTTTGAACTCTAATTTTGAATTTTGGTTATTCTCGTGTCTGCCCAAGGCAGACCAATTTTGGAGGTAGATTTTAAATAGGCAGGTATAGACAATTAAAACTCAATAATTCCATTTTTGTTGAGTTAGAGAAAGATGTAGGGAACTCGTTTAGCTTTTTAAAAACTAATTTAATTACCTATTATTGGAAATAATCCAAGTCCCACATGACTAGAGATAGTGTCAAGTCAGATTATATAAGTGGAGAACAACTCTCACCTTATAAACTAACTTTTGGGGTTGAGTTAGGTACAAACCCACGTTCTAAGATGATGTCAGAGCCTATTCTAATTATAGGACCACCTATCATATTATCCACGCATCAAGTCCAAAAGTGTTATACTTGAGGAGGTGTATTAGAAATAACCCAAATCTCACATAGAAACTAGTTTTTGGAATTAAGTTAGGTTCAAACCCACATTCTAAGACCTATATATAATTTCAAATAAACAATTATATTCTAATTCAAATAATATATATAAAAATAATAAACAAAATACGAACTATAAAATTATGAAATTTAAAATCTAAATTAATTTCAATAAATTGTGTAATTTTTTATTACTTAATCATTATTATATTTAAATTATTTACTTATACTAATAATTAATTTACTTATAAAATTTTCACACACATATACACAGATGTTGGTGAATATTGTGCTTCTCAAGAGTTGTGGTTAGAAGACATGGCGCTAATTTGGCGAGGAATCAAGTAGTTTAGAAATTGATAAAAAAAATTTTAATTTTGGGACTTGGGCAAGTGCCCAAATTTTGTTTGACATATGTATAAAAATGTGTTATATATCGCGTCAGTGCATGCATGAAGGACCAAAGTGTATATATATATATATATATATATATATATATATACTGTTTGTTGAGACAGTATCAATCAATAAAAAGACAAACAAAAAACCACAAACTACTTGTCTCTCATATAAGCACTTCGAACATCAACTAGAGGAATAACCCAAGTCTGAAAACTTGATTGGCTACGAGCTAGCTCTGAAAACTTCCAAATGATGAGCCACCAAGTTGTTTTTACTTGTGTTACTTCTTGATTGGCCCCATTTACGAAGGAAAAGGGATCGAATACTCCGCAAACTTATGAAAGTACATTTGCATGAAAGCCACTAACTCATCATTCCAATTTAAAAAAATATTAACAAGAGATCTACAATCACATTCATATATAAATCTAACTCATTTGATTAAACAAAATATTAAGTGTTATAAAATTTTTTGTACCGTTTTTTATTTCTATTAATAAAAAAAATCACACACCACCTACCTGTAACCCAATTGTCAAGCCACATGCAAAGACCCGCCTTTTAAATAAGTAAATGCATGTAATAAAAATGTTATAACTTTACCGCTGAGAGAAAAAGTGAGATGGTGTAAAGGAGCTGCCACCATTTGCTCAATTACTAGGTGCATCCATATTTGTCCATATGTGGTGCAACTTACTTTGGCGGTACAGTTGTAGATAAATTTGGTGGTGATAAACTTCTTCATGTAGAAGTAAAACAATTCTTAATGAATAAGTTGAAAGGGATGGAGAACTTGATTTATTTATTTCTTAAACCGGTACTACATGACCCAAAATTCAAAGATTTTATCCTTGAATTGTGCTGACAATAGACGCTACTTTGAAAATCAAGGGAACTTGTCACGTTGCTTTAATTGGGTCAATTTCCTTATTACCAAAAAAAATATTTGTTTATAAATTGCTTAATGCAAAACACAGCTTCTCATTTGTTCTTCTTAATTTCATGCTACTGTAAAGCCTCCGGCACCTCTTTCTCCTTCATTTTTCTTCTTCTTTTGCCTCTTAAAATACACACTTTCAGTTTCATAATCATGAGTTCAAGGAGTATTCAAAACTAAAAAATTTAATTCTTAATCTTGGCTTGATCTATACTTAATATTGGAAAGTTATTCTTAATCCTTCTCTTCCCTTTTTCTTATAAAATCTGAACATTTTTGTTTCTCCTAACCATTTCTATTTCCTATCTTGTTCATGGAAATGATTTGTTATTGAATTAATGATGATTTATTCAAGACCTTGTCCAAAGAGCTAAATTTCTTCCTCATGTTATTTTCCAAAAACTCTATCTTTTGGTATCTCCTGCATCTGTCTATTAGTAGCCAACTCATACTGCATGGCTGCCAACGCAGCCGCCACTGGATGGGGCTGGGCATTCGTCGCCCCACTGTTGTTTCAGGATCTCATCATAACATTGCACATGTACACCAACACAATGAGTTGATCAGGCCCACAATTAGTGTCCACACATGCAATAGCCATGGTAAACTCAAACAACAGTCAAGAGCAACACACAATTACCATACATAATGCTTCTATCAATTGAAACTGTTCTGAAACCATAAATGTAACACCCCGTATGCATCAGGTGTATTAACAATTACTTAATCAGATTTGCACGGTAACTAATTTAAAATCCACGGAAGTGATTTCAAAATCATATTTCTTGATTCATTAAGTATGGTACGTAACCTCAATTAAATATACGAATTCCAATACACTATAGTCAGCCTCATCGATCCAAGAACATAAAGAACAGCAGATACATCAATAATATCTATACAGATATATCAGGAGAATAAACCATATGTATTTACATATACACCATCAAAGACATTCATTGTGTCCATACCAAAGAATAAGCACCAAGTGTCACAATCTTACAAATCACTTCCTCACACGAGGGTACAAAAAATACAGAAAATCTGAACATCGTAATCCATACAGGACTCAAAATATATGCACATGCATATCTTCCCTCGCAGGGGTACAAAACAGCTATACAGTGGTTGTCCCTACTGGGACCTCCCGCCTTGGGAACTATCATCTCTGCCAGAAGTATCACCTGTAAAACAACATCCCCAACAGGGGTGAGATACAATCTCAGTAAGCTCAGGGCTCTAAGAGGCTTTTCCTTCCCCCTGGCTCACTTCCATGATATATAACATCAAAGGTATCACAATCACCAGGCCTCCTGGCCCTCACAACAATACATAGTCATCCTCTAGCTCTAATGTATATTTGCGGTACTACGCCCGCCAAAAGATGCATCATCATCAGCATCTGTGACTCTCAATCCCTAGTGTGAGGTCGGAACTCACACCCGTGTCATCCCATCGGGAGCTACCCCTTTACACATGGATGCACGTATATGACACCTCCGAGAATATGCTTCAATCGCGACGAGACCACCTATCTCTTGGTTTTAAGGGATCATCCTCACCCTTTACGTGAGCAAACCAAACTAGGATTTGTGCTCTACTCCTAGGGAGGTCCATATCTATCTAACTAGCCAGAAGATCTATTCGAAAGGCAACCATACACACAAAGCATAGAATCATGCATACATATTATCATGAGGAAAGCTGTAACAACCAATTCAATGCACATGCATCATGTATGCTATAATAACCAAGGTTTTTTTAAAAAAAAACAGGTTAGCGACAGAAATAACGACGGATTTAGAGACGGAAATGGCCCTGGCGCGGTTAGCGCCAGATTAGCGCGAGTAGCGCCATAGGTTCTGTAAGTTGGGGCGAGTAGCGCCAGAAGTACTCCAGAAAGCCTGTTTTTCACTGGAACTTGTCGCGGATAGCGCCAGTATGGCGCGATTAGCGCCGGAACGCGGATAGGACCCCTATAAAAGGGCTTCTTATTCGTTTTCTGGCCCAAAAATCGCATTTCTCCCTCCCTCTGCGCTTTCTGCCATGAATGAGTTGGAAAGCTTCATATCTTCTCCATTCTTGACCAAAACACCTCACACCCAACATGAAACTTGTAGGAAATCATCCTATGAGCTAGAATCCTTTATCACTTTTCTCTAAAAACCATCAATCGGAGAGATCCAGTTCCCTAGAGAATTTCTCAAAGCTGAGTTTTGGAAGGGAAAGAAGGCGATTGAAGGACGCTAAAGCTTAGAGAAGTGATCCTCTAGCCTTCCTTGACTGTTTAGAGGTAAGAAACTCAAGTTTTGCCGATTGATTTGTGAAATTGTTCTTGGGATGAATAGTGACCAATTTGTGTTAGGGCTGAAATTAGGCTTGGGTCCTTTAGAAAAGTATGCTCAGGAGGTTGTTCTGATAAAGATTGAACTTTGAAACATGACTTTTGATGAAGTTTGATTTTGACTCTGAAGTATGTATGAGTAGGAAGAATGTTGATTAAATGGACGGTCCTATGATATATATATGGGCCTAAGTGCTTACAAAAGTTGTTCAGAAGGCTAAATAAACGGTGAAAACGTGTTGGAATAATTGTTTCAGTCAAGTTGGATAATCATTGATTTATGGTATAGTTAGAGCATTGAATTGACTTATGCAGGATCTTAGAGCGACTCTAGTACCTTTATTAGGCCGAGATAGATCCTAGTGAGGATCTGTCAGTCGCCAGTTAAGTGACTA
>PYAF01000988.1:641984-664623 GCA_007407185.1 Glycine tomentella | reverse complement strand
TTTTTTTTTTTTTTTTTTTTTTTTTTTTTTTTTTTTAGAAAACTGAGTTATTATACATCAGTACTTAGAGAGGTAAAGAAATAAAAGAGAGAAGTGATAGATTTATAGGAGATAAGATGTGACACGAAGAGATAGATAAAAAAAAGTGTCAAATATGTGTTTATTATAAAATGGTGTTCATGTATCATTACACAGGTTTTAGGGAGAAGTTTAGGTTGCATGCAAGACCTTTCAAGAACCAAGAGGAAAATGCATTTTACTTCAATTTCAAAGACGTAGTTTAAGGACCAAGAGGGTAGGGTTGGTTGGAAGAAGGCCGGAAAGATATGAAGCTTCACAGGTCATGCAAGACCTGTTATTAAATCTTGAAGCACATCATGGGTATGAAATGCAAGGTAATCGAATGATAATAGGAAGATTGATTTTTCCTAAATATTGACCCTATATCCCTTTACTTTCATTAGAATTTCATAACTTAGCCATGGGATGACACTATAGACCTTTGGTTTTTTTTTGTACCTACAAAAGATTAGCCAATAATTTAGTGTATTATTAGGAGACACTACTACAAAAGTTTTTTTTACGACACTGATTCTACATCGATTAATAAAGAACCGTCTTAGATAGATACGCGGTGACATTTTTGTAAATAAATGCAAACAATTGAAGACGGTTTTGGAAAAATCATCTTAGAAACTACAATTCTAATATGGTTATGTGGAAATCGTCTTAGAATAATTATCATAAAAAAATTTACTACGTTTTTTTTTTTTTTTTTTTATAAAAACCGGTCTTTATTAGCATTTAAACGCTTTCCACCTACTACGGTTTTCTGACAAAACCGTCGTTGTACAACCATTCAATTTAATTTTTTTTTAAAACTTTCTCTCCATCCCTTCAGCCCCTTCAATCCCTAGCATTCACTTTCCCCAAACCTCTCTCTGAGTCTCTCTCTCACCCAAACCCTCACCCACCTCCACGGCCTCAGCCCCTCCTGTCACCATCATGGCCAACTCCTCCACTTGAAGTTCCTGGGCTTCGTAGTGGCCAGCCGGCATGCTTCCCTATGTGACACTCCGTCAACTTGAGACCTCGACGTTCTCACGGTGCGAGAACGGCTCCAGCAGCAGTATCCCCATGGCCTCCTCCTTCACCACCTTGTACGATGCTGGCGAAGGAGGGTAGAACGCCAGCTTCACCGCCATTGAAGAGGTCACGCCACCCATCTTGGCTATTGAAAACTCGAAGTGTGTGTAGTTACTCGTAGTTGAAGACTCAACTGATTCTTCTTCGTCTGCTGCAAATTCAGGTTACTACTTCTCATTGTATTCATTTCCTTTTTTTCTGTCTATAACTTTTAGGGTTTCAGAATATCACCTGCACTACACTACACATTTTCTTCTGCTTCTTAGCCTAGTGTTTGATTCTCAAATCTGGTGTTTTGCATTCCTTCTTTGATTGGCGTGCTCTTTACACTCTTCCAAGTTGCTGCCTAAGGAATGGAATGTTCTAGATTGTTGTTATTATTTTTTCGTTTCAGAACATTCTAGGCTTGTTATGTGGAGCCGAACGGTGATGATCGTGGTTTTGAAAAGTTTTACTCTATAGCTTTTGGAGCAATTTGATTTTGCTTAATTGAATTTTGTTTATTTTTGTGAGTCATTGACGTGTTATTATGCTATATATATTGTGATGTGTGCAACAGAAGTAGAGATGGCAAGTCAACTGAAGGAAGATGAGAAAAATGAATGAATAATTCGAGGTCTTCTCAAACTCACCCCAAATCGAAGATGCATTGACTGTAACAGCTTAACAGCTTGGTAGGATTTTTTTGTCTGTCTCGATCTTGTTCTGAATTCAGCGATTAAGATATTGTTAGGTGCTCCTTGTGCTAGTGATTTGCCTTACTGTGTATTGTTGAAATTAGTGTTTCATTGATGAGGTGTTTTGTTTTCACAGGTTGCCAATTACTGCCAGGAACGTCTTCATTCAACATTAATTGAGGAGATAGAGACTGCACATTGTATTGTTGTTGCTTTCCTGTTCTCATAATTTACTCCCAACTTTGTTTGATGAGTGAACACATCTCATGAAATTTAAATAAGATTATTCTAACTGAAATGAAGGATGAGTGATTTGATGAGTGAACACATCTCATGCTTTAATTTCATTTTTTTTCAAAAATTATGCTCACCCTTTTTTGTTTTACTTTTTGCAGATTGTTTTTACACTATCAGCATGATGTTTTTGAATAATTTTTACCTTGATTGTTTCCATTTATAAGGTTGTGGTTTCTACATTTTCAATTTATATGATGTGTATTTTGTTTTAATTTTGGCTTTGTTAATTAAGGAAGTTTCACTTCCTCTCTAATTTCAATTGCAAATACCTAAAACTGGTGAGGAAGCATGGCTTGGAGATATCACACCCTGCCTTGGAACCTAGTAAAATTACCAAACCGGTGTGTTGGAATATGACAAGGAGAAGAGAGCATAGTGAAGTTCACAAGTAAGAGAACCAGTTTTCTTGTGTTGTGTTTTAATGCGAGTGTGTTGACTATGTATTCCTTTGATTTCTACTAGAGAAGCAGTGGAACCATTCATGTGCTTACACCAACACCTTAAATTTATGGAATAGGAAAGTGATAGGAGCTAGATACTACATGGGTGGACATGAAGCAGAAGAAAGGTTAGATAGAAAAGTCTCTTTCAGATCTGCCAGAGATAGCTCAGGTCAAAGTCTCAAGCCCTCAAACTACTATTAGAACACTGTCCAAGGGGGGGCCCTTGATACTGATGTGGATTCTCCCAATTTGCTTAACCCTATTGAGTCGTTCCTTTCACTTTTTTCTACTACACTCTGCACTCTGCACTGCACCTCACCCTCTCTATCTCTCAATCTTTCTCTTTCTTTACTTGCTTGCTATTGATGCCAACACATCTTCCAATTTATGTACCTCTCTTCTCCTCTTTCTTTAGGCTATACCCCATGAGAAGAAAAGCACTACTCGACACTGTAAAATAAGTAGAGTAAAAAGCCTTCTTCCTTTTGGTTGGGATCTTCTTCACATCACAACTTGCTAAAGTTAAATTCTTCAGAGGCCACTAACATCTTAACCGTCTTAGAAAACTTTCTAAGACAGTTTTTATGTAACAACCGTCTTAGAATGTGACTTTCTAAGACGGTTGCGGTGTAACAACCGTCTTAGAAAGTGATATTCTAAGACCGTTAGTAGTTAACAACCGTCTTAAAAACCATTTTCTAAGACGGTCGTCAACCGACTTTAAAAATTTTACTTATCAATGACACCTATAACAACGACGGTTGTTCAACCGACGTAGAAACGGGTAAAGAACTGATGTAAAAAGCCTATTTTGTAATAGTGAGAGACTTAATGGAGGAAGGATATTAAAAAATTTGTTGCAGCATGTGACACTTTTCAACATAATAGAAGTATGAGACCTTGTCATTAGCTTATTATTACAAACCATTGCTTATTCCTACACATACTTGGTCTAATATTTCTATGGGTCTCATTGTGGTCTACCTAAGAATGGGAAGTAAAGAAACCATTTTGGCGCTAGTTAACCGACTCACCTAGTATTTTCATTTCATACCTTTGGGCCATCCTTTTTTTCCAAAGATGTAGCAGAAATTTTCCTTATCGGAAGTGATTAGATTGCATGGTTTTCTAGCTTCTATTGTTTTAGATAGGGATAAAGTTTTCCCAGACCATTTTTGGACTAAGTTATTTTAATTAGTGAGCATTTGACTCAAATTTAACCACAATCAATTAGTGGCTAAATTTTGGTTTAATACAAGTTATAGTAGTGTTGCAAGGTTGACACCCCCAGGACACTTCCTATCCTTTTAAAAGGAGCAAAAATCAATAAAGGAGGTCAAAGGGTCTTATTATCAGTATCCTAAGAATACCAATTAAGGAACTAAAAAATAATTCTTTTTTATGGAAAATCATATGGAAACACGTTTAAAAATCAAAGAAGAATATATTTTTAGGCATCCCAATAAAATATTTTCTCTTTTTAATATGTGTTATTAGGAAATTAATTTGCATTTGCATGTATTAATCCATGAGTGTGAGATCAAATACAAGTTGAGTTGAGAACCAATTTGTTAAATGCTTAAGATCGTATCGAGCTCAAGCTAACAAGCATAAGCGTCAAGTTTAGTTTTGTGAAAAAGATGGATTTTTCTAAAGTTGTAAACTTATAGGCTTAAATATTTGGCCAAGAAAACTAATGAGAAATTAAGCCTCTATTTTTATAGCCCATTTCAAATTTCCAAGAGGATTGGACAAGTTGCTTATAGATTGAATATGCTAGGAGAAAGAAAAATCCACCTTTTTCCATGTGTCTTTATTGAAGAAGACTATCTCAATTCTCACCACAAGGCTATTGATCCCTTACATTACTCCTTGTGCTGATGAGTTAAAGGTACTACTACAGCAAGGGTATTCTACATTGGTTGTTTGAGGCATACAACAATAGTTGTACAATCGTCTTCGTAGTGGGTGTCGTAGAAAGTCAAGCTTTTAAAAGACGGTTATTGAACCGTCTTAGAAAGTCACAAATCAAAGACGGTTCTTAGACACAACTGTCGTTGTATGTATTTAAAAATATTTTAAAAAAAAAACATTCAAAGACGGTTCCCTGTGACAACCGTCTTAGAAAGTGACCATTCTAAGACTGTTTCGCTGCAGAACCGTCTTTGAATGTCTGTTCTGCATATACAAAGATGGTTTCTCCCATGAACCGTCTTAGAATGTTGTTTTTTTTTTTAAAAAAAAAAACTCTACAAAGACGGTTCATTGGAAGAACCGTCTTTGTAGAGTTTATTATCGATCATGAATCTCACAATTCAATTCAAGATTCGGAAAATAGGTCCTCCGATTGACAATTTGAATCCTGATTCAACACTACCATGAACCAATGTGACAGTACCCTACAAATTCAGGGACCGAGGTGATTGTTTGCTCAAAACATTTCCCCAGTCTTCTCTCAACAATTTATACTTATAATTTCAGTGGTTCTTTGAAAGAGAAAAAAGTAAATGCCAACTTGATATTCATCACTGATCAGATTAAATATCCTGACTTCTGAGATAAAACAAAAGAAAAACAGAATATCTTCAGACAATGTTTAATTTCTCAATCAACTAAAGAAAAAACCATTTACTCCTTTTATTCTTTATATTTTATAATCTAAACCAGAATTCACTCCTCTGAAAAATAACAAATATAAAGAGTCCCAAGTTTCAAATCACTTTAAAATCTCTCATGATATTTATTCAGAGTTGAAATGGGTAGAAATCAAATAAATGCCTCTAATTTCATGTCATTTCAGATGAAACTTGAAAGTATTTACAGTTATCAGTTTACAAGTTGTCTTCCAGCTCAAGTTTCTATTTGGAATGTGGAATTTGTCCACCAAGAAATTAATTAACACCTTACTTACCCGATGCCTAATAAGTAATAAGAACTTCCAACATAATTTAACATGTGCAAGAATCATTAATCCTATGAAGGTCAACATGGAAGCAGAATTTTAACTTTCAGGCAATGTTTAAAAGATTTTATGACTTATTCATAATGCACTTATATCCTTATATAGATTGAGAAGTTGTACATGCCTTCACAGAAAAAGAAACTTTCTAAAGCCTTCTCTTTTATTACAAATAATAAATAACATCTTTGAACTATTATGAAACTTCCAATCTTTCTAAACTTACAAAGAGTTCCCATTAAGTCCTCAATTGCTAGTAATCTCATTAGATATCATAATTTTCAACTTTTCTCCATTAATTTTTGAAACCTTCTGGAGACATTTCTTAGTTATTTCTTATACACATACAGTCACATGGGTGTGACTTGTAAGACTAAAACCTGGAAGGACGAAAATAAGTGACAAATAACCGGCACAAGGAACACAATTGTCCCAAAAAAACATGCGAGCAGAAACCAATACTAGGTACTAGTACAAAAAGGAAGGCTAAAGCTTTTGCATTTCTTAGATTAAAAATATATAATTACCTGGATAACCCAATTGAAGATGTTGGCACCAAGTTGAAGTGAGACGGAGCAAAGGCGCCGAACGACAGTCACACGGAGGCAAGCGACAGGGTCCATCATTTCGAGGCCACCACACAGGAACGGTGGTTCTGGGAAACGGGGTGGACAATGAGAGAGGGGTGTCTGGAGTTTAGGGCACCACACATTCGTGGGGGGACCAAAATGAAGAGCAACACACACCAAACGCTACCGTTTTAATTTTTTCTTTTTCACTTTTTTAAATTTTAAAACACCAAAACGAATACGGTTAAACTAAAACCGTCGTAGTTTTAAACTATCTAAGACGATTTTGATATGAACCGTCTTTGAAATGTTCAATTTAATTACGCAAATGCCACCGCACCCCATTCTACGACGGTTTCGCGACAACCGACGTAAATACGCCGTCGTAAAATGTGTTTTTTGTAGTAGTGAGGTTCAACCAATAGTTGTTTTAGGTATTTGTGAGAGTTCAATAGGGTTTGACAAAGTGTTAATTGCATAGTAGAGTTTTATAGCTAGAGTTTGAAAATTCTTAGAAATCAGTAGCTTCTATTCAACATAACTTACCTAATTTTCCCCTTTTAAGGTGGGCAAGGTGAGCTTTTTTTTAGAGGAAGAATATTGTCGGGTTTTTTATTAGTAAAAATTAAAAATAAATATAAAAAATTTATAATAATTTACGTAATGTGTTCAACTAACTTAAACCACCTATTATATAGTTTTATATAAGGAAGACGATGAGTGGTAACAAAATATTAGAGTCCATAGGATTTATTAATATATGTAACTGTTTATTAGGCAAATAATTGTAATTAAGAGAGTAGGAATAAATGGGAAGAGAAAGGTTTGTAATTGTCGAGTAGATAGTAGTTCTAAATATATCTCCAACCGGATCTTTCTCAGGTACTTACTATTTACTCTCCCAATCTAATCGTCTTTTTGAAAATTAAAAATGTTTAATAGTAAATTAAGAAATCTATATAGTAGATAATTGTTTACTATATACCAAAAAACAATTGTAATAAAGAGAATATGAATAAATGAGGAAGAAAGGCAGTTTGTATGTAGACAATAATTCTAATAAGGAGAAGCTTGGAAATTGGAATGAATAGGTAATGGAGATAGTTAGTGGATTGTGGATACATAACATTTGTGTTTTGTTCGTGACGAACGGGACTGTTCAGCAAAGATTGTTGGATAATGAAGGTATTTATGGGAGTAAAATACCTCGGGCGAGAAGACCACAATGCTAGAACAAGAACACCCCAATTGACGTGGGGTGTGTGCATAGTGTGAAAGGAACATAGAGAGTAAGAGTTGTGTGTACCTTGTTCTCTGCGAGTGTTTATATTTATAACCACTGACCTGAGAGTTAGTTGGGGGAGATTTCCCCATGATCTTGGCCGAGGTTCTTGGTCGATTGGTGCTCATGCATTTTGTTTCCAAGCAACTCCTATATCTACCACTTAGGACGGTTATGGCCACGTTCTCCTTACTGTTGTCACCTAATAGCGTGGGTTGACTGAGTCTTAATGGGCCTCTCTCTTGATTGGGCCCAACCCAAATATCCATAACAGATGCCCCCCAGCCTGGTTGTCAAGCATTCTGGACGGCTGGGATGTATTATTTGGTAAGCTCTTTCCACGCCCCATATCATCGTTAGTGACCTCATGTCGGGATGTCTGACCCGGGGCCGGGATTCTGAATAACCGGGGTGTGTCAGGATAAATTCACTCACGATTATGTGTTATCAATAATCTAGGCCCGGGTTCTCTTTTATGCTGATCCTGCGATATGGTTGTTGCCAGGTTATCTCCTTATGCCTTTCCGGCAACAGCCGACCTACATTTCGACTTCTAAAATCTTTGGAAGGCAAAACCTTTTCATCATTGTTTAGGTCTTGGAAGCAACACATATCCCGATCATTTAATGCTTTGTCATTTCTTTGCACGCTTTAATCATGAGCGTTTTGAATTTCTCTCGCCCCCACTTACTGGCTGAATTGGACGCTTTTACCCCTGCGCGACCTGTCACATCCGCCAGTTACCTACTCCAAGCATTTCGGGTCTTGGCGGTTATCTTCCT
Organism: Glycine tomentella; assembly: GCA_007407185.1. NCBI lineage: Eukaryota > Viridiplantae > Streptophyta > Magnoliopsida > Fabales > Fabaceae > Glycine > Glycine tomentella. The sequence continues at coordinate 656,468 of PYAF01000988.1, read as the reverse complement.
TTTGGGTTTTATAGGTCTCTTCTTCTTTATTCACTCTTCGTACCTCATTTAGTGTCTTCATATCTTCTGTTCCCTTTCAATCTTGTTGCGTTTTCGCTTTCGCTCTCCGTCTTTGGTGCTCAAATTTCCCTATTCTCCTATTCCAGGTATCTTACATTTCCTTTTGTGCTTGCGGTTTGGGAATTTCGTGTTTCTGCTTTTCATTATAATTGCTTTGGTTGCGATTTATTTTGGCTCCCATATATTTCTTCTACTTTTATTTGTTCTTGAGTTTCCTCCTTCCTTCATCTGTTTTCACTTTCCCCACTTATTTGCTCTTGGGTTTCTTCTTCCTTCATCTGTTTCATGCGCATTGAATTTCATGTTAGCCTCCTAAGATGGAATTTACTCCTGAAGAGGAAGTGCATATACGCAAAACTATCCCTTCTAGGTATGCATTCTGGTTCTTTGGCCTCCCTCTTCCAGAAGAGGAGAAAGAAAAAGTGATATTGCGTGCCCTTTCTGGGAGTTCTAAAACCTCAAAGAAGTCTCAATCCAAAATTTCTTTGACGCGAAAGGTTCTTACAAGTTCTGATGTTAGGTCTAGGGGTCCTTCTGAAATTCCTTCATGTTCCCCTCCAGGTTCAACCATTACAAGATCTTCTTCTCCCCTAGGACGAAGTCCATTAGAACCATCGTTTGAAACCCGGTTTGAACCGTGTCCGAAATGTCTTGACGTATTCTTCTATTTTGCGAGTTCTGGGTTCGACAAACAAGTCGACGAGACCCTCGATGCATGCCGGCAAAACCCAGTTCTCGTCCCGAAGCCCATTCCAGACAGGGTCGGGGTGTCCGCATCAACCCCTAACTCGGATGCTGGGACCGGGGTGTCAACCTTTCACAACACTACCCCGGCGTCGGCTAATACTTCACCAAATTTTGATTCTCGCCTTTCAACCGCTTCTCCAGGTATTCTTTATTGATATTTTTATTTTTATTTTGTTTTAGGTAATTATGGATACCCCATCAGTGGAAATAGTAGAAGAATCTCAGTCGGTCGGGTCTCAATCTAACTGTCCATCCCCTTCTCTAATTTCCAAATTTCCCTGGGTCACTTATGAGGTACTTAATACCTCCTCCGTTTTGAGTTCGGGGAGCGTTTCCGTGCTCCCCATTGGGAATCAAGAAGGGTTCTCTATTTGCCCTCCTGGCCCCAATGAGCCAATATGTTCGTGTTCCGGGAAGGGTGAACGTAATTTTTTATTTTTCTGCAAAGACGTAGTCACCCATCTAGGTGTCTGTTTTCCTTTGTCGGATTTTGAAATGCAGCTCTTGAATCGCTTGCGCTTGGCTCCTTCACAACTCCACCACAATAGTTGAGCTTTCGTAAGATGATTTGAAGATTTGTGTGCAAACCTTGAAATTCCCTGCACCGTTCCCCTTTTCTTGTATTATTTTAATGTTCATACCAGTCGAACTGGCTGAGAACCCCCCAGTAGGAAGGGATGGCCGTTCGTTAGGAGCCGTTCCGATCGCAGACTTTTTCCAGTATATACGGACTCTTTCAAAAATTTTAAAAATAACTATTTCAAGGTTGTTTCTGAATCCGGCAAACAACCTTTCTTCCTTCGGGGTCCGGAATCGTCCGACGTAAAGTGGAGATTCCCACTCTACTGGACCCGTACCCACCATGAATTTCCTCCAGCCTCTTACCGCTTTGAGGAAACGAGCCTATCGGATATGGAGGCCTCTTCAATAATCCGGATCAATGCGTACAAAGAGGCTCATGGTCCACCCGACGCTGCGTCCCTTGTCCATCGATGTCAGTCTAGACTCTTATATGTAATAAATTTTTATTTGGTAACTTTGTTGCAACTATTCTAATTCTTTGTATCTTTTTTTTTCTTTTTGTAGCTGTCGACATGGAGGATCAAACAGGTGATTTGGTGCACTGCTCCCAGAAGGCCAACTAACGCCGGCCATCCTCCTCGCTTCCTCTCCAAAATGGTAGATGGGGGCAAGTCAAAGAGGAGGAAGATTTCAGAATCTACGCGGGAGGCGCTCGTTGATTTGGCTTCGGCTGATCCCGGGTTGACTGTCCCAACTCCTTCTCCTACCCCTACTGCATCTCTAACCCCCAATGCAATTGCTACTGGCATGCTGGCAAGTGAAGCTCCTTCGACCTCGGCTTCTGAAGCTCCTCTGTTAAAGCCCGGGTATCTCTGGGAAAGAGGGACCGAAGACCTCTTTCCCATAGTCAAAGCTCCCAAGCGTCTATCAGACTCGAGCCCCCTTTCTGACGACAACCTTCGCGAGCTCGATCAGATGTAGCTTCATGCCTTCAGATGCGCTTCTCTTGTTCAGAGTTTGGTTACTATAAAATCAAGGCATATTAAGATGAAGGAGGAGCTTGCTGCATCCCTGGCCGAGTCCCAGAGAATTCAGGAAGGTTTTGCAGTTGTTATTGAAGAGCTTCGGGTTTGTCGGGACAGATCCGAGATGCTCCAACAAGACCTTCAAGCTGTGGTTGAAGAAGCAAGCAAGGCGCGGGCTGACCTTCAACATTCTCTGGCAAAGACCACCCTCATGACTCAAAATTTAAACTCCTGCATGCCGAGAAGGAGGTGGCCGAGCTGAGGGAGCTGATGGCGTTGGTGGCGGAGGAGTCCTTCAACAATGCTTTAGAGCAGGTTCGATGTTTGAATTCCAGGATCGACCTGAGCACGGATGGGGTGCACTACAAGTCATATGTTCATGACAGGAAGGTGGTACCTTACTCCCCACAAGAGGATTCTGTGGCTCAGGTTGATGACGATCTGGTTGCTAGCGACGAGGAGATCACAACCCCTCAAGGCGACAATCAGGTGGACAAGGTTTGAAGGGCCAGGATGTCGGTTATGTATGTAATTTCCCTTTGAACATTTTATTGTTTTTGTCGGGTTGTTCTCGGCTTTAGTTGTATGCTCGTACAATATTTTCAAGCAATTTGTTTTTATAATCGTACTCGTATTTTATTATATATTCCATTTAGAATTATGTTTGCATGCTTGCTATATATTCATTTGGCTTCAAAGGCCAAGTATGGTATTGTCCGAGTTAAACGCCAGTATTTTATTCCCGGTAAAGTTTTTCCCGGTTTTTATCTGATCAATACCTAACATGTAACATAATCATTATCAATAAGTGATTACGTGAACCTGATCAGGGGTTGATTACACGTTAGCATTGTCTAGGACAGTAGATATCAAGTGTTGTGCACAACACTTGTAATTTCCTTAAAGGAACAAGAAAATTTATTAATAAGCTTTGGGAGTAACTACAAAGATTCATGATCTCAATGAAAGAGATTTGTACGAGGTACGGGTGCCGAACTGATCAACCCCTGCTCATACTCTCAATTAAGGAGAAACACATGAATTGTAAACAATATTGTAAACTTGAAAGGAAAACTGAGTGCTTATTAGGAGTAATAACTGGTAATTGAACTCGTAGTCATGAACTCTTAGTTGTAATATATATTTAACTTGTCTGCGTTCCAAATGCGGATTATTGCTTTTTCATCAAGAGTCTCCAAAATATATGCCCCATGTCCGAGGTTCTGTGCGACCCGGTACGAGAACTAGGTCGCCTTTATTGAAACACCTCGGCTTTACTTTTTTGTTGAACTTTTTGGCTGTCAACTGTTTCATAGTCAGATCCCGGTGGTGTGCAGTGGCCCAGACCTCCTCTATCAGTTCTAACTCGGGGGCCAATGTTTCATTATTGTCGTCCTCTCCTTCGCGGAGTGCTTGCTTTCTTCTCCAGGAAGGTTGTCCGACTTCCACGGGTATCATAGCTTCGCAGTCGTATGTCATCCTGAACGGGGTCTCTCGAGTAGATGTCTGGGTTGTAGTTCTGTGTCCCCACAAGACATAATACAACTGTTCCACCCAACTTGAGCCGGCCTCATGCATTCGTTGCTTCAGCTCGTCCAGAATGATTTTATTAGTAGCTTCAGCTTGTCCATTGGATTGTGGATGTTCCATACACGAGAAGTGGTGTTTGATGTGGAACCCAACCATCATTTCCTGAAATTGTTTATCAGTAAAATGAGTTCCATTATCCATAATGACTTCAGTCGGGATCCCAAACCTTGATATTATGCTTCTTTCAAAGAATTTTTGAACTCGGATCGAGGTGATGGTGGCTAAAGGCTCGGCTTCGATCCATTTAGTAAAGTAGTCAACGGCTACGATTAGCCATTTCATTTGTCCTTCTGTCACCTTAAATGGTCCTAGAAGGTCCATTCCCCACTTGTACAAAGGCCAAGGTGCAGTGATCGACGTCAACTCAGCGGGAGGGGACCATACGATCTTGGCATGCTTTTGACAATTCTTGCATCTTTTTACATGATCTGAGGCATCTGCCTTCATTGTTGGCCAATAGTACCCATCCCAGAGGGCTTTCATTGCTAGGTCTTTTACTCCCATGTGCTGGCCGTTGATGCCTTCGTGTATCTCAGTCATCACATATTCGGTCTGGTCCGGGCCCAACCATAGCAACATTGGGGTGTGTGGGCCTCTGCGATATAGCTCGTCGTCTTGTATGGTATACATGGCCGCATCTCGGATTTATCTCTTGGCTTCTATTATGTCGTCTGGTATTGTTCCTTGCTCTAAATAGCTGATAATGGGCCTCGTCCAGTCCTGGGTTGCTGAGATCACCATTACACAAGTGGGTTGCGAGATCTCCTGCTGAATGACTGTTCTGTGGTTACCCGTGCCCTTTTTACTTGCCAGTTTTGACAATATGTTAGCTCGGGCGTTTTCTTCTCTAGGGATATGGGCAACAACGATTTCGTCAAACTTGGCAATTATTTCTTTGACTTTGCTCAGATATTTGACCAATAAAGACCAATAAAGGTCCTTTCATTTGATATCTCCCTTCAATCTGTGTTGTGACGAGCTGGGAATCAGTGAATATGTTTATCTTCTGCGCTCCTTGTTCCTTGGTCTGTATCAAATTGGCTATCAATGCTTCGTATTCAGCCTGGTTGTTTGATGTCGAGAAGTTGAGTTGTAGGGACTGTTCGATGGATACTCCTTCTGGACTTTCGATTATGATCCCGGCTCCACTTCCTTTTGTGTTGGACGAGCCATCAACATATAATTTCTAGACTTCACGCCGCCTCAGATCGTCGGGGTTAGTTCCACCATAAAGTCGGCCAGAGCTTGAGATTTGATGGCATGTCGAGCTTTGTATTTTATATCAAACTCGGATAATTGAATAGCCCAACTCATCATTTTGCTAGCTAAATCCAGATTATGTAAGATTTGCCGGATTGGTTGATTGATTCAGACCACTATGGTGTGGCCTTGGAAGTATGGGAGGAGTCTTTTGGCGGTTACGAGAAGTGCAAATGCTACTTTTCCAGCTTCTGATATCGCAGTTCCGAGTTTCTGAGAGCTAGGCTTACAAAGTACACCGACGATTGAGATTTATTGATTTCTCTAACTAATACGGCGATGACCACCTCTTCGCCTACTAACAAATATAGGATTAGTGATTCCCCAAACTCCGGCTTCGACAATATTGGAGGGGAAGCTAGGCACTTAATTTCTTGGAAGCCCGCCTCGCATTCCAGGTTCCATCCAACGCTTGCTTCCTTTTTCAAAAGTTTAAAGAAAGGAAGTGCTTTTTCTGTTGATTTCAGAAGAAAATGCTTCAGCGCGATGATAAGCGTTTGTCGTAGCACTCCAAAACAATTTAATTACGCTAATTTTGTAGCACAGGATTAACCTAGGTCGACTCAAAGACACTATCAATATGGTTCTAACTTCAACTCACTAATAACAGTAAGGGGGATTTTTATCGAACAATTTATATGCGTTAAGTAAAACTTGCAAAAACGTAAACTAAGATTAAAGAACAACGCAAAAACTAACAGAATTGAAAAGAGATAATGTAAAATAGATTAAAAGCATCAATCCAATTCACCACACCAAGCTATTCGAATCGTCATCGTTCTCAGAAATTTATCCTATTATGAAAGTTCGTTCAATCTCATTAGAAGCAATTCAATTGAATTAACCCCTAAATTGATTGAAACCACAACCCTAACTGAAATATCATCCAATTAATCTGTGATTAATATTCAAAATTAGAAAATGAATCCATGACCTAATCCACTTTCAATCCTAAACGCATTCATAATCATGAAAACAGATAAGCAATTGAAGAAGAAAGTGAACATTCAAACAAAATTCGAAATACCAAACCAGAACTCAAATTCTCCTTTTGCTTGGGTTGGATCCTTGGATTGATTAATTATTTAGCCTCCCATGATCATCATCAATGAAAGCCCCATGAAATGTGCACGAAAATGGAACAACAGCAAAACGAAAATGAAGAATAGTTGAGAGAAAATAAGAGCAAGGGTTTTGATTCTAAAAACTTAGAAAGAGAAAATGTAAAAACTGTTTTTGCTAATGTAATGTAATGTGTTAAGTATCTCCAATGTCACTAATATGAAGTGACTAAGTCTGAAGGAAATAATGGGCCATGAACAAACCCATTAATTCTAATTATTTACTATTTACAACCACAAAAATCAAACTCACCAAAATATAAGTGAAGTGATTCTAACTTCGAAGCCCAAAATGACCCTCAAAATGGCAAAATTAGCCTCGGCTTATTTCTGACAAACTTGTAAATCTTTTTGTTATCTTTCCAGGGACTACTAGAATGCTCCCTTCGTAGTTTCATAGAGCTCTGTAGGTCCTATACAAGACAGATAGGTCAAGTGAGCATAAAATCCAAAAATACGTTACAATTAGCAATTAATCCCACTTACTTGCCTAAGACAAAAACTGAATTAGAATGGGAAAGTAAAACTCTTAGAGAATTCAAATAAGTTAAGAAGGGTAGAAAAATATTTAACTAAAAGCACTCCATCACGTGGCTATCCTTCCTGTTAGTTCCTGAACTTTCTTTTTATTGGCCGGGAACTGCATTTTCAACACGGCTTTGCACTTGTCCGGGTTGGTTTCTATTCCTCTGTGGGTGAACATGAACCCTAGGAATTTTCCAGCCGTTACCCCGAACACACATTTGAGCGGGTTCAAACGGATGTTGTGCTCCCTTAGTCTGTGCAATGTCTCCTCCAAGTCATGAATATGATTTTCAGTCGCGTTTGTTTTCGCTATCATGTCGTCTATGTATATTTCTATGTTGCGGCCGAGTTGTTGGGTGAAGACTTCATTCATCATCCGCTGATTTGTGGCTCTGACATTCTTCAGACCAAAGGACATTACATTACAGCAGTAGTTTGCTTCGCCTCCTCTAGATGTTGTTTTATCTTGATTGCCCAGGTACATAGCGATTTGGTTGTACCCAGAATAGACATCCATAAATGATAATAATTTGAAGCCGGACGAATTATCTGCTAGCTGATCGATACTCGGCATTGGATATGAATCTTTAGGACATACCTTATTCAGGTCAGTATAGTCAACACATACTCGTCATTTGCCGTTGGATTTCTTAACCATCACCACATTAGACAACCATGTGGTGTACTGGATTTCTCCTATGAAGCCGACCTCCAACAATTCTTTGATATGCTTTTCTAATGCTTGCTTTCGTTCCGGGCCGAGATTTCTCTTTTTCTGGGCCACTGGTTTTGAATCGGGATACATCGACAACTTGTGACAGCAGAAGGTTGGCTTTATTCTCGGAATTTCAGAGGCTTTCCATGCGAAGACATCTTGATTATTTTTTTTAGATGTTAGCCATGAGGAAGATGAAGATATGGAATCAAAAGGTATGAAGAAAGCAAGTTTTGATGTTTTACATGCCCACTCAATTGATGGCATTTGTAATTTCTTACTTAAGCTTGGTTCAAGCGGTTAAAGCCTCATAATCCTCACTAACCTTGATTAATTCATGCATTCATACATACATTTAATCATGATTAATCATATGGTAATAAGCATTTTGATATAAACTCATAAAGGCAATTAGATTTAAAAATTGTATTTCACTGTTTTAATCGATTACATATATGATATAATCGCTTAAATGCATGTGAATGGATCTGCATATTGCCTTATGAACATTTTAATCGATTACCATTGATTCGTAATCGATTAAATATGCATAACCCTGAAATAGACGTGCTCTGTGATAATCGATTACTTCACGGAATAATCGATTATATGAGACCTTGCATATTTTACAAATGCATTTTCATCTGGTTTAATCGATTACCAGATATTCGTAATCGATTAAATATGCATAACCCTGAAATAGACGTGCTCTGTGATAATCGATTACTTCACGGAATAATCGATTATATGAGACCTTGCATATTTTACAAATGCATTTTCATCTGGTTTAATCGATTACCAGATATTTGTAATCGATTAAATATGCATTGATGTATTTTAACATTGTCTGTGATAATCAATTATTTGGGAATTTAATCGATTACACATGTGTATTAGAAAACTCATGTCATCTAGAATAATCGATTACAAGATGACTTAATCGATTATTTTGTTCTTGATATTTTTTCAGATTTCTGATGAACACTTTAATCGATTATCTGGTTAAAATAATCGATTACATCAGTTAAAATAATCGATTACATTGATGAAATAATCAATTACAGTTAGTTAAGTCTTTTTTTTATAAATAGAACAGCTTGCACTGAGTTTGGATATCAAGTACTTTGTGAAATATTCGTACAAGCCTTGAGAAAAACACTTTCTAGAGTTCTTAAAAACACAAAGGCAAGAGGGAGAAGAGAAAATCAAAGATGCTAAGAGTCATGGAGTTTTACATGATATGTTAGTCATTATTCACATGATGTGAAAAGTTGTTCAAGCTTTTTGGTTAAAGAAGTCATCAAGAAAGATTATTTGCATACATTCTCAGATTGGTTAGATCATTCATTTCATTGAATTTACTGAGGATCATGAGGTGATATCTTTCTTGAACTATAAGCTTGGTTATTTTTGTTTGATATTTGTGTTGAATGTTCTTATAACAAATTGTAATCTTTGAAGATTTTTCTAGAAGGGTTTCTAGAGGGTAGAACAAAGAGGGTATCTCTGGTTCTAGATCTTTTGAAAAGTCTATAGGTTTAGATTTTGAATTTTACCTAGGGAGGGTAAAAGAGATCTTTGTAAGCTTGTAAAGAACTTATATTTGTTATAGTGGAACTCTGACCAAGGTTTGGTTAGAAGAAAACTGGATGTAGCCTTCGGGGTTGAGAGGTGAACCAGTATAAATCTTGTGTGTTTGAATATTTCTGTTTATGTTCATAATATTCTTGAAGTGTTAGTTTTGTTCATATCACAAGATTGGTCACAGCACAAGAGAGATTTGATTGGTGAAGGTGAAGAAAATTGTTTTCTTAATTGTTTTAAAGATATGATCCTTCTTGAAAGTCTTCCGCTATAACATTTGTGAAAGAAAATTTTAAAAACTCTGAGGAAAAACCAATTCACCCCCCCTCTTGGTTATTTGCATAAGTGTTCATTATATTTTCATGAGACACTTCGTTAACTCAGCCTTGATGGTTTGATCGGCTATTTTGCCTATCTTGGTGACTTGCGATGGTTGGGTTCCTATTTGAATATCCTCGAGCTCGTCGGTTGGCTCTAGCCTCCATTCTTCAATATCCTCTCTTATATCAAGTTCCACTAGATTATTGGTTTCCTAGGCCGACATTCATCAATTTTTTGTCCAACCCAGTCTCCTTGACATATCTGGGGTGGTGAAGATGGACCACCTTCGCTTTCTTTCATAGCATTGTAGTAACATTGACGGGATTCTTTTTGGTCCCTGCGAATTGTTATTTCTTTGCCATTACTCCCTAACATTTTAAACTTTTGGTGTTTAGTGGACACTAGCATATCCCATCTGTGGATGGTTGGTCTCCCAAGGATGATGTTGTATGGTGAGGAGAAGTCGGCTACGACGAACATGACTCTTTTTGACTTGAAGGCCTCCTTTGTTCCTAACGTTAGTCGGAGTTCAATGGAGCCTTTGAGACCGGTATTCTCGCCATTGAAACCTATTAGCACAGTTTTACATGGTTTCAAGTCTTCTTCGTCCAGATTCATCTTCTTGAAAGCATTCCAAGAGATAATGTCTGTCGAGCTGCCGTTGTCTACGAATATTCTCTTAACCCGACAATTGACTAGTATCCCGGAAATTACTAGGCCATCTTCATGACCGGGAACCACGTCTTTCATATCCTCTTCCTCGAAATAAAGTAGGGGGGCTCGATTTTGCTGCTGCCTCCTTTAAATTTGGGTTGCTCCCTCATAGAAAGGACCTCCTTAAGATATTTCCTTTGTAAAATATAGGAAAAATTCACACTTAACCAAGAGGGGGGCTGAACTGGTTAGGCTTGGTAAATTAAAAATTTTCTTAAACAAAATCAGAGTTTTTCCTTAGGATCTTTATCACTTTTGAAACCAAGAATCCTTATTCAATCAAATGTTCAGTCCAAGGTATTCAATAGCTCAAAATTGAATTGATAAGCAACACAAGACAAACAAGATGAAGAGAATATAATCAAGAAAGAAATTAAAATCAAGGCACAAAAGATTTATACTGGTTCACTTCAAACACTATGAAGTTACATCCAGTTTTCTTCCACTTAACACTAGAATGGAGTTCCACTATTGCAATTTTCTATTCTTACAAGTAATTACAAAGTTTATCTTTATCAACCCTAGATAAAGTTCAGAAATCTAAAACATTATTAGATTCTTAGAGACAACCCCACTGAGAACACTACTCAGCTCAACCCCTAGAGAAATCCTATCTCTAGTTTACATGCAAGAAACCCAATCACAATAGACAAAGAATTACATCCAAAATCAAAACAAAAATTACAGAAAGATTAAGGAGAGAAACAACCTAATGATCCAATGATTAACAATGCAAATGAACGATTAACACAGGTTGAATTAGCAAATTAAATAAGCTTCCCTTAATCTTGAATGAAATCTTGCTCAAGATTGACTAAAAAAACTCATGATCAATGATGTAGTAGAGCAAGCATGTAAAAACACTTGTAAAACACTTAGAAAGGCTCTTAGAACTTTTATGGCTCAATGGGTATCAATATTCAACGTTCTAAAATCAAGCAAAGTGATTTCCTATTTATAACAGAAAAACGTAACAGAAATAATCGATTAAGACGCGCCAAATAATCGATTGTTTTACTTATGTAATCGATTATTCCAAGATTGTAATCGATTAAAATGCTCATAAGCTTTTTCTAGAATTTCTATAACAGAGCAAATAATTGATTATCCCATCTTGTAATCGATTAAGACAGAAGATCCATGTTTTTCAAAATACACTAAGTAATCAATTACTGGAAATGGTAATCGATTAAAGCAGGAGCCATAGCCTTTCTGATTATACTGTGTAATCGATTACAAATCTAGGTAATCGATTATTTAGTACAAAACTTAGAATTTAAACATAACAAGTAATCGATTACAAACTATGGTAATCGATTAAAGTAGGGAGTGGCTATTTTCAGATAAGCCTATGTAATCGATTACAGTATACTGGTAATCGATTATCCCAGCAATACTTAAAATACATATTAAAGCATGTAATCCATTACAACTCATAGGTAATCGATTAAAAACGTTCAACAAGGCAGTTTCTAAAAACCAAAGATAAAATAATTGATTAATTCGATATGTAATCGATTATAATGTTCATAAAAGCTTTTCCAGAATAAGTGAAGAACAAAATAATCGATTAATATGATTCTGTATAATAACCATGTTTTCCAAAAAAAAAAAAAAAATTGGCACTGATAGCGTGGCACTGTAGCTAAATCTGGAGCTGATGGCGTGGCACTGTAGCTGCAGGCCATTTTTCTCTGAAATTTGGCGCTGACAGTGTGAAAATGGTGCCAGTAGCGCCAGGATTGGCGCCGTTAGCGCCATGACTCAATTTATGGCCCGATTAGCGCCAGGAACGCTCCAGAAAATATGTTTTCTCTGGATTCTGGCACGGATAGCGCTAGATACGGCGCGGTTAGCGCCAAAGTTGCTCCAGAAAGCATATTTTCTCTGGAATCTGGCGCGATCAGCACTAGAGCACGTTCTGGGCCAGTATAAAAGGCCATTCATGCATTTTGGAGGGCCAAAACCCTTCCTTCTTCTTCCTCCCTGTGTTTTCTGCAATTGTTGAGCTTAGGAGCCCCATATCTTCATCATACTTCATCTAAACACTTCCTACCCAACTAGAAAGTTGATTAGAACCCCTCTATGAGCTAGATTCCAACTTCAATCCTTAGAGAAAACCTTAAAACGGAGAAATCTCATTCTCTAGGGAACTTTGTAAAACTGAGTTTTGGAAGAGAAAGAAGGCGATTCAAGGACGCCAAAGCTTGGAGAAGTGATCCTCCAGCCTTTCTTGACTGTTTAGAGGTAAGAAACTCAAGTTTTACCGATTGATTTGTGAAATGGTTCTTGGGATGAATAGTAACCCAATTGTGTTAGGGCTGGAATTAGGCTTGGGTTCTTTAGAAAAGTATGCTCAGGAGGTTGTTCTGATGAATACTAAGCTTTGAATTATGTCTATTGATGAAGTTTGGTTTTGACTCTGAGATATGTACGAGTAGGAAGAATGTTGAGTAAATGGAAGGTATTATGATAGATATGAGCCTTAGTGCTTTTACAAAAGTTGTTCAGAAGGATAAATAAACGGTGAAAATGTGTTGAAATAACTATTTTAGCCAAGTTGGATAATTGTTGAAATATGATCTGCCAGATCATTGAATTGAGCTTATGCAGAGTCTTAGAGGGACTCTAGTGCCTTGGTTAAGCTGAGATAGATCCTGCTGAGGGTCTGTGAATTGTCTATAAGGTGGTTAGCTTTGATAACCCTAAGATAGAGAACAGAGAGGTTTTTACTGGAAAGGAATAGTGTTTCCTTTCATTCTAACGGCTAAGGACCGTTATTAATTGATTGTTTTATGCCTTGTGTAAGGTGTGATAGTGATCTTGCTGGTGGTTGTGACCACGAAGTCGGGAGAGCCGGTGTAGCACTGAGAGCAGGTAAGCTCTTTGTTCTTGGGAGTGTTTTTCCTTGCTTGTGTTCCACCATACCCCGAGGGGGTGATGGTTATTGTATGTAATGTGTATTGAAATTGTGTGTTACTGTTTTATTGAGAACTTGTATATGATATACACTGTAATGATGTGTTGTTGATTGATGAGTTTTCATTGGCCAGTAGAATAGAGTACTATGGATTTCCGTTGGAAATGTACCTGTTACAAATGATCTTTCCTCGGAATTGCCATAGGTATCCAATAAGGTCCTAAGGGAATGTACCTGTTCAGATGATCTTCCTGAGGCATTGGATTAAGTCCTAAGGGAATGTACCTGTTCAGATGATCTTCCTTAGGCATTGGATGAAATCCTGGAGGATTGTACCACTGGGTGGATGATCTCTCTCAGACCATGTGATATGTGTGTATCTATTATATTGTTACACCTGTGTTATGATATACATGTGATGCTCAAGGATTATATGTTTTGCAGGTGATGCTCAGGGAGCTGATGGTGGATCCCAGGGCAAGAAGCCCGTGCAGGGATAGGTTTTATGCGAACCTTAGGCATAGATTTTGAGACCTTGTTGGCTCATATATTTTGATCCGATGCTTTGTACCCTGAGGGGTTATGTACAGTTTTGTATAAACATTGTATGTTATAAGAATTCACTATATATAATGTACAGTTGATGATGTTAATGACGTTTGATGACGTCATTTTGTTTAATGCTTCCATTTTCATTATCTATGATAATTGCTGACCATAAGTCAATGTTAATGAGCCAGATGCATACGGGGCATTACAATCTGTGATCGATTAAAACAACAAGAAAGTCATTTTTCCAAAAACCTTTGAAACAAGTTTGAAACTTAACCATTTTATGAAAGCCTTGTGATTTTTATTAAACCATTTTAAGTTAATTTGTGAGTTAGAATGAATGCAATGCTTTAGGATCATCAGAATTGCTTTTCTCTTACATCTCATCCTAGTTAATCTTCAAGTTGTCCTTTGCATGTTTGAAAGCTCAAAACTTTATCCTTGAATCAATCTTTGCTTATGCTTTAAGCAGCTCCCCCTGAATTCAACAATCTCCCCCTTTTTGGCTTTAAACATGGCAAATCTTTAATTGATTAGCAGTGGGTCTTGAGATTAATTTGAGGGACCTCCATAACACTTTATTTAAGCTTTTTCAAACTTGAAAAATTCAATACCTTTGCAAGAACAAGTGTTGATGTGTTGCAAACACATCTTGTTTTTAGTCTAGTTTTAGGTTAGAATTTGATTAAATACTTAGGTAAATAGCTTAGAATTAGTTGAGTTTAGTATTTTATTGTTTAAATCTAATTTCAATACCAATTGTGCAATTTCAGGTCAAAAGAGGAGAATAAATAATAAAAGAAGCAAGTTCTGGAGTGTCACGCGTGT
>PYAF01000988.1:627776-641884 GCA_007407185.1 Glycine tomentella | reverse complement strand
AATGGAGGTTCCCACTCTTTTTCCCTTCTTTTTCAGCCCAAATGGCCCTTTTATAGGCCTCTGCCGCGACTCCCACGCCTCAAGCGTGGACTCCCACGCCCCAGGCGTGGCGTTCCAGACCAAATTTCACTTCTGGGCAACTTCCCACGCCTCAGGCGTGGCTCCCACGCCTCAAGCGTGGACCTCCAGCAAGAATTTGACTTTCTGGGCTGTTTCCCACGCCTCAGGCGTGGAACTTCAGAAAACTCATAAATCAGTTTATTTCATCTTTTTCTCAAGCCTTTCTCTTAGGGATTCTCAAGTATCACTATAAACCTTTATCTTAGGCTTAATCTAAGCTTAATTACATGCTTAAAATTCAAGATATTACATTAACATTATCTCTTGAAAGATAATAACCCAATTCATGGGAATAGAGTTTGTCAGACCATACATCAATTGTAGGTCTTCATCAGTAGCTTGGGCATGATTTGTTGCCCTTGAAGTCAAGACATAGGTGATGAGATAATGAATCAACCTATTTTTTGGTGCCATTGAACCAGTACTTAATCTATTCCTAACAGGGATATTTGGATCAGTAAGCATTTCCCTATAGCCATTAGGAGTCTCTTCAAATTTTCTCTCCCCCTCACACACTACACCAGCAATGGTCTCGCATAATTCAGGAGTGATTTCCATCTCAACTCCCTTGACAGTGGACTTAAGGTTCCCACTCATGGATGCCTTAGCACAGGTATAGAAAACCTTTACCAAGTCAGGGTAGTAAGTACCCTTCATCTCAACAAATCTCCTAAGGCCTTGGTTTTCCAAGTAGGCAGGAAATGTGAATCCATCCTTGATGAACCAGTCAAGGCTAAGGTACTTAGGGGAACTAATGGGCTTGGTGGCATTGAATTGGAGATAGTTCATTTTGTCAGACTCTTTGTTGAACCAAATGTCCAACCTATTTGGGGGTTGAGGCTATGGGTTGGAAGAAGACTCCCTTATCTTACGTTTACCAGTCCTAACACGTTTTGGTGTAGACATGTTTAGTAGAAAGCACTGACACAAACAAGAGGTTACAGACACAAAGGCTTAGACAGAAATAGAGCAAGAGGAGATAGAGATGTTGATGCAAAGACATAAATTGAAGCATAGCATGTATTTATAGGTAAAAATCAATCACCAACGTTCAAATTATTCAAAAATCTAGCTGTTAGAGACAGTTAACACCAGTTAATGATGATCAGATACGAAATTGATTGGATTGGGCAGTTACCAAACCCAGAAAAAACTGTCAGAATTCAAATAACAGCTTAAATAATCGATTAAAATTTAACGTAATCGATTATTTCAAACAATCTGAAAACAAATTTAACGCACAATAATCGATTATTTCGTTGTGTAATTGATTATTTTGTAAGCTTTCAGAGGTTGAAGATGATGTGTAATTGATTACATGCTTCAGTAATCGATTATATCAGTCAAGATAGAAATCCAAACAAGTATCAGAGCTTATTTAATCGATTATCCCGAGTGGTAATCGATTATTCCAAGAACATTAAAATTCTAAGCTCATGTGTAATCGATTACAATCTTGTAGTAATCGATTATTCCAGGAAATATGTAACACAAGACACATATGTAATCGATTACCAATATGTAGTAATCGATTACTCCAGTGGGACACACAAACATGAAAATGCATTTTATTTAAAGTAATCGGTTATTCCAGAGAGAGTTAATTTCAGAGACATGAAGAATAATCGATGACAAGCTCAACGTAATCGATGATAGAGGCACAACTTGCACATATAATGTGATTTTTGATGAATTTAATCGATTAACCCGTGGTGTAATCGATTATTACAACAAATGTATCAGAAACAGAGCATTTTTGCATATCAATATGAATTTTAATCATTCAATGATAAATAGTGAGGCTTCAATAAGTCATGGAAAAGCATACATTAAACAATCTAGCATAGATTATTTTCATCAAGAATACCTAGCATGTTTCTAAGTGCGTAAAATCTATCCTTTGGCAAAGGTTTAGTGAATATGTCAGCAAGTTGATTATGGGTATCAATGAACTCAACCTTGATGTTACCTTTCTGCACATGATCTCTTATGAAGTGATGTCTAATTTCAATGTGCTTGGTCCTTGAGTGCATGACAGGATTCTTTGAAATATTTATTGCACTTGTGTTGTCACAAAGTAGTGGTATCTCCTTAAGATCAACTCCATAATCTTGCATTTGTTGCTTAAGCCATAGGCTTTGTGCACAGCAACTCCCAGCTGAGATATATTCAGCTTTAGCAGTTGACAAGGCCACACAAGCTTGTTTCTTGCAATGCCGTGATATGAGTGAGTTTCCAAGGAGATGACAAGTTCCACTTGTGCTTTTCCTATCAAGTTTACATCCTACAAAATCAGAATCAGAATATCCAATAATATTTATTGGTGCACCTTTAGGATACCATAGCCCAACTTTGGGTGTTGCCTTGAGGTATTTGATGATCCTTTTGATTGCTATAAGGTGAGACTCTTTTGGATTTTCTTGGTATCTTGCACACAAGCAAACACTTAACATAATATATGGTCTACTAGCTGTCAAATATAGTAAAGAGCCAATCATTCCTCTATATTTGGATTCATCCACCTTCTTCCCTTTTTCATCTGAATCAAGGTATGTTGAAGTTGCCATAGGAGTTGTAGCATCTTTGCTTTTCTCCATCTCAAACTTCTTGATGACTTCAAGGAAATACTTTGATTGGTTGAGGAAAGTTTCATTCTTCATTTGTTTGACTTGAAGTCCTAGAAAGAATGTTAACTCTCCCATCATAGACATCTTAAACACATTTTGCATAGCTGCAGAAAATTTTTTACAAAGCTTTTGATTAGTTGAACCAAAAATAATGTCATCAACATATATTTGAACCAATAGGATATCAACCTTATGCCTTTTGATGAACAAGGTTTTATCAACATTGCCCCTTACAAAAGATTGATCAAGTAGGAACTTACTCAATCTTTCATACCATGATCTTGGAGCTTGTTTCAGACCATAGAGGGCTTTTTTAAGTTTAAAGACATGATTAGGATGTTTAAAATCAGAAAAACTGGAGGTTGTTCAACATATATGTCCTCCTCTATGTAACCATTTAAAAAGACACTTTTGACATCCATTTGATAAAGTTTGAAATCCATTAAGCATGCATATGCAAGTAATAGCCTAATTGCTTCCAATCTTGCAACTGAAGCATAAGTTTCCTCATAGTCCATGCCTTCCTCTTGGTTGTAACCTTTAGCAACCACTAGCCTTTTTTTCTTACTATGATTCCACTTTCATCAAGTTTGTTTCTAAAAACCCACTTTGTACCAATAGGCTTAATTGATGAAGGTCTAGGAACAAGTTCCCAAACTTCATTTCTTTTGAATTGATTCAATTCATCATGGCATGCATCCAATGTTCATCTTGCAAGGCATGGTTAATATCTTTAGGTTCAATTTGAGATACAAAAGCCACGTCACAACATAAATTTCTAAGAGAAGATCTAGTAGAGACTCCCTTTGACACTTCACCAATAATATTGTCTAGTAAGAGGTCTCTTGTTGTTCTCCACTCTTTTGGCCTTTGGTTGGAAGTTGATGGAATTACTTCAGCACTAGGTTCACTTTTCTCATTGATAGATAGTTTCTCAAGCTGGACATTTTGCTCTAATTGACCTGCATCTTCATCACACTTATTTTCCTCTTTTGAGGGGTTAGATTCATCACAAATTACATGGACAGATTATTCCATGCACATGGTTCTTTTGTTGAAAACTCTATATGCTTTACTTTGCAATGAATATCCAAGAAATATGGATTCATCAGCCTTTGCATCAAACTTTCCTAGTGATTCTTTCCCATTATTTAAAACAAAACACTTGCAGCCAAAAGTTATTAAATTAGAAATATTGGGCTTCCTTCCTTTGTATAACTCATAAGGTGTTTTCTTCAAGATGGGTCTTAAGAGTAATCTATTTAAAGTGTAACAAATAGTGCTTACTGCATCAGCCCAAAAATACTTTGGTAAATTTGCCTCATTTAGAAGTGTTCTTGCACCTTCTTCAAGTGATCTATTTTTCCTCTCCACAACACCATTTTGTTGAGATGTTCTTGGAGCTGAAAAGTTGTGGTTAATTCCATTTTCTTCACAGAATTTTTCAAAATGTTCATTTTGGAATTCTCCACTATGATCACTTCTAATTGAGATAATTTTACAGCCATTCTCATTTTGAACAAGTTTGGCCAATTTTCTGAAAGCATGGAAAGCATCACTCTTGGATTTCAAAAACAAAGTCCAAGTAAATCTAGAGTAGTCATCAACAATAACAAGTCCATAGTAGTTACCACCTAAACTCATGGTTCTAGAAGGACCAAACAAATCAATGTGCAGTAATTCAAGTGGTATTGAGGTGGAAACAATGTTTTTACTTTGAAAAGAGATTTTGGTTTGTTTCCCCTTTTGACATGCATCACATAGTTTGTCCTTTTCAAATTTGAGTTTTGGCAGGCCAATTACTAAGTCCTTTTTAATGAGTTTATTCATATGGTGCATATTAATGTGGCTAGCTCTCCTATACCACAACCATGTTTCATCTAACTTACTCATTAAGCATGTAGTTTTGTGGAATAATGCATGATCACTGGAAAGCAAATAAACGTTACCTTTTCTTTTGCCAATGTGGATTACTTCTCCACTTTTACCATCACATATTATGCAGCAATCTTGATTGAAAGAAATTTTAAAACCTTTATCACATAATTGACTTATGCTTAGTAGATTATGCTTCAAGCCTTCAACATAGAGTACATTGTTGATTTTTGTGTTCAAGTTGTCACCAATGTTTCCTTCACCTATATTCTTCCCTTTGTTGTTGTCTCCATAAGTAACATAGTCCCCATCTTTAAGTGTAAGATTTTTGAGCAAGGACTTGTTATCGGTCATATGTCTTGAGTAGCCTGTTGAATTCAGGGGGAGCTGCTTGAAGCATAAGCAAAGTTTGATTCAAGTTTCAAGTTTTGAGCTTTCAAACATGCAAAGGAAGCCTTGAAGATTAATTTGTGATTAATGTAAAAGGAAGAAACATTTCTGGTGATCCAAGTGCACTGCATTCACATCATTCATTAAGGCAATTAGTTTGAGTAATAGAATTTACAAGGCTTTGATAAATTGTTTAAGGTTTTGAATTAAATCAAAAGTTTTTGGAAAAATAAAGTTTTCTATTGGTTTAATCGATTACATCAAGATAAGAATCGATTATTTTGTTCTTAGTGCTTTCTGGAAAACTTTTCAAGAACAATGTAATCGATTACGTATCGGATTAATCGATTATTTTACCTTAGTTCATTTTTAAAGGTGTCTTGATGAACAACTTAATTGATTACCAACAGGCTGTAAACGATTACATAGGCTAAACAGAAAATATCACCTTTTTGTCTTAATCGATTACCAAGGTTAGTAATCGATTACATTATATGTCTGTACTTAACATGTTCTCCTAGTTTAATCGATTACCAAATGTAGTAATCGATTACATAGTTCAAAACAGTTTTATGCAGCTTCCTGGTTTAATCGATTACCAAAGTTCGTAATCGATTACAAGTGTATTTGTATTTGTGAAACTGTCTGTTTTAATCGATTACAAGTCGGAATAATCGATTATTTTGTTCGTTGAAGTTTGTTGAACAGTTTAATTGATTATAGTCTTGAAATAATTGATTACATGAGGAAAATAATCGATTACAGGAGCGTATGTAATCGATTACTGACGATTAGAAAATTTGTTATAAATAGAACCCTTGCTCAGCTGTTTTGGTAACTTGATCAATTTGTATTCTGAGCATACTTAAGCTTTTTAAACACATCCTTAGTGATATTCTAGGTTCTTTGAGTTCTTGCTTTCACTAAAACACTTATGGGTTGTTAAGTGATTCTTGAAGCAAGAAGATTCTTTCAAAAGGTTAAGGAAGGAGATGTTCTAAGTTTGTTTTTCTTCATTCAACCTGATTACTCATTCATCTGCATATCATTACTGGATCATCAGGTGATTTCTTTCCTTAACTTTGTGGATGTAATTCATTTTGATTTTTGGATGTATTTTTGTCTATTGTAGTTGGATTTCTTGCTTGTAATCTAGAGATAGAGTTTCTCTAGGGGTTAAACTGAGTAGTGTTCTCAGTGGGGTTGTCTCTAAAAATCTAATAGTGTTTTAGATTTCTAAACTTTATCTAGGGTTGATAAAGAGAGACTTTGTAATTACTTGTAAGAACAGAAAATTGCAATAGTGGAACTTCATTCTAGTGTTGAGTGGAAGAAAACTGGATGTAGCTTCATAGTGTTTGAAGTGAACCAGTATAAATCTTGTGTGCTTTGATTTAAATTTCTTTCTTGATTATATTCTGTCCATCTTGATTGTCTTGTTTTGCTTATCAATTCAATTTTGAGCTATTGGTTACCTTGGACTGAACATTTGATTGAATAAGGATTCTTGGTTTCAAAAGTGATAAAGATCCTAAGGGAAAACTCTGATTTTGTTCAAGAAAATTTTTAATTTACCAAGCCTAACCAATTCACCCCCCTCTTGGTTAAGTGTGAAGTGTTCCTATATTTTACACAGCCACTATCAAGATACCATAAAGAAGAGCTTGCTCTAAGACACACCTACAAAAAGAACAAATCACTTCATAGGAGAAGGTACCCATTTGAGTTTGGGTCCAAAGGGGTTAGTTGTTTGCTTTTTATTTTCTACCCAAATACACTCACCATTTGGGACATAAAATCTTCTTGCAAAACATTGGTAAGATGTATGTCCTTTCTCCATACAATAGAGACAAACAACAACTTTATATGAATTTCTAAAGAACCTATTTTGATTGAATCTTGGTTTCTTCTTCTTCTTCTTCTTCTATTTTGGAGGTACAAATGTTGTCTTTTGAACACTTTTAAAACTCTTTTTGTACCCCAATCCAGAAGTGTCACCAAACTGTTTTTGAGCACTCAACATATCATTCAAATCACATTTTCCTTTGTTGAGTTTTTCCAAGATATCAATCAACTCATTGTTCTTTGAAACAATCTGCATATATTTTTCTTCTTGATTAAGTCTATACTCATCAAAAACTTTTTGCAGCATTTCATATTTGTCACTAGTTGTAGAGGAAGAAGCACAAACACAACCACTTGATTTATAGCTTGAAGTAAGTTTTTCATTTTCTTCCTTCAAGTTACAAACTTCAGTTTGTAATTCCATTATTTTTGCAAGATGATCTTCAATATTTTTCTTAAGCTTATTGTTGGATTTAGCAAGCTTTTTAGCCTCTTTATGTATCTCTTGAAAAGCAAAAATAGCTTGATCAAGTTCAGAGGTTACCTCATCTTCTTCTTCTAAGAGATCATCATTCTCTTCATTGACAATTGAAGTAAGGCACATGTTGGCTTCCTCTAATTTAGTGGAGGATTCAGAAGGTGTAGAATCATTGTCCTCCCAAGCAATGTAGGCTCTTCTTGGCTTTGCTTCTCTCTTGCCTTTGCTGTCACTTTGTTGTTTCTTCAAGTAGATTGAACATTCTGATTTTATGTGGCCAGGTTTGCCACATTCAAAGCATGTGAAGTTGTTGTCAATCTTCTTGGTGTTGCTAGTGTTGTTGTTGGTATTGCTCTTGTTATTTCTTGTGAATCTTTTGCCCTTATTCTTCTTTAGAAACTTGCTGAACTTTTTCACAATCAAGTTCATGCTTTCTTCATCTCCCTCATCACTTGAGTTTACTTCTTTTTCCACCTTAGGTGCTGCAGCCTTTAGTGCAATCCCTTTGCCTTTTCTATCTGCATCATCACCAAAGGTTAGTTGAGATAATTCTAATTCATACTCAAGTAACTTACATAAGAGAGCAGCCATGGTCATTTGTGAAAGATCTTTAGATTCTTTGATAGCTGTCACTTTTGGTTGCCATGCTCTAGTGAGACACTTCAAGATTTTGATGTTCAATTCCTCCACATCAAATGTCTTCCCAAGTCCCAAAAGATGATTCACTATGTGTGTGAATCTTGTTTGGAGTTGAGAAATGCTTTCATTTTGGTTCATTTTGAACATCTCATATTCATGTATCAAGGAGTGCTTTCTTGATCTCCTCACTTCTTCAGTTCCTTCATGGGTGATTTCTAGCATCTCCCACATCTCCTTGGCATTGGTACATATAACTGTTCTGAAGAATTCATCAGAAGAAAGAGCAGAAGTTATCATATTCTTGGCTTTAAAATCATACTGAGCAATCCTCTTTTCTTCATCATTCATCTCATCCCAATCTTTGGGAATCATGTTATTATCAACAACTTTGATTGGTACCCTAGGACCTTTTTCAATTGCATTCCAAGCACCTGGATCATTAGATTGAATAAAGATCTTCATTCTATTTTTCCAAAAACTGAAATGTTCCGCTTCAAACAAAGGAGGTATGTTTAAAGAGGCACCTTCCTTGAAGGTTATTTGTGAAGTGTTCATTTTTTTTTAAAGAAAGTGATCTTGAGTAACTTTCAAGACCTAGCTATTGATGCCAATTGTAAAATATAGGAACACTTCACACTTAACCAAGAGGGGGGTGAATTGGTTAGGCTTAGTAAATTAAAAATTTTCTTAAACAAAATCAAAGTTTTCCCTTAGGATCTTTATCACTTTTGAAATCAAGAATCCTTATTCAATCAAATGTTCAGTCCAATATATTCAATAGCTCAAAATTGAATTGATAAGCAACACAAGACAAACGAGATGAACAGAATATAATCAAGAAAGAAATTAAAATCAAGGCACAAAAGATTTATACTGGTTCACTTCAAACACTATGAAGCTACATCCAGTTTTCTTCCACTCAACACTAGAATGGAGTTCCACTATTGCAATTTTTTGTTCTTACAAGTAATTACAAAGTTTCTCTTTATCAACCCTAGATAAAGTTCAGAAATCTAAAACACTATTAGATTCTTAGAGACAACCCCACTGAGAACACTACTCAGCTCAACCCCTAAAGAAATCCTATCTCTAGTTTACATGCAAGAAACCCAATCACAATAGACAAAGAATTACATCCAAAATCAAAACAAAAATTACAGAAAGATTAAGGAGAGAAACAACCTGATGATCCAATGATTAACAATGCAAATGAAGGATTAACACAGGTTGAATTAGCAAATTAAATCATCTTCCCTTAATCTTGAATGAAATCTTGCTCAAGATTGACTCAAAAAACTCATGATCAATGATGTAGCAGAGCAAGCATGTAAAAACACTTGTAAAACACTTAGAAAGGCTTTTAGAACTTTTATGGCTCAATGGGTATCAATATTCAACGTTCTAAAATCAAGCAAAGTGATTTCCTATTTATAACAGAAAAACGTAACAAAAATAATCGATTAAGACGCGCCAAATAATCGATTGTTTTACTTATGTAATCGATTATTCCAAGATTGTAATCGATTAAAATGCTCATAAGCTTTTCTGGAATTTCTATAACAGAGCAAATAATCGATTATCCCGTCTTGTAATCGATTAAAACAGAAGATCCATGTTTTTCAAAATACACTAAGTAATCGATTACTGGAAATGGTAATCGATTAAAGCAGGAGCCATAGCCTTTCTGATTATACTGTGTAATCGATTACAAATCTAGGTAATCGATTATTTAGTACAAAACTTAGAATTTAAACATAACAAGTAATCAATTACAAACTATGGTAATCGATTAAAGCAGGGAGTGACTATTTTCAGATAAGCCTATGTAATCGATTACAATATACTGGTAATCAATTATCCCAGCAATACTTAAAATACGTATTAAAGCATGTAATCGATTACAACTCATAGGTAATCGATTAAAAAAGTTCAACAAGGCAGTTTCTAAAAACCAAAGGTAAAATAATCGATTAATTCGATATGTAATCGATTATAATGTTCATAAAAGCTTTTCCAGAATAAGTGAAGAACAAAATAATCGATTAATATGATTTTGTAATCGATTAAAACAACAAGAAAGTCATTTTTCCAAAAACCTTTGAAACAAGTTTGAAACTTAACCATTTTATGAAAGCCTTGTGATTTTTATTAAACCATTTTAAGTTAATTTGTGAGTTAGAATGAACGCAATGCTTTAGGATCATCATAATTGTTTTTCTTTTACATCTCATCTTAATTAATCTTCAAGTTGTCCTTTGCATGTTTGAAAGCTCAAAACTTTATCCTTGAGTCAATCTTTGCTTATGCTTCAAGCAGCTCCCCCTGAATTCAACATCCTTCGTTTACTAGCCGTATCTCCTCCTCCTCCCATGGCTCCAGAAATCACATTGCACTCAAATTCTGGTTTTGGGAACTCGTCATCATCACGTTTGTTTCTTTTATCATCTAGGCTCTTTTGTGGTTGGGCCTCATTCTGACTGGTTTTCTACTTGCTTCGCTGGCCTTGTGTTTTGATTACGTATTGTCTCAGTTTGCCTTCTTGGATAAATTTTTCTATGGCATCCCGTAAGTCCCAACATTGATTAGTGGTGTGGCCCAACCCGTTATGAAATTCTTAAAAGCGGGAATGATCGAGTCTGGCCTTCTTAAACACTGGCCAGGGTCGGTCCACCTTTTTCATATCTGTTAGGGCGACCTCTCTCCAAACTTGTGCCTGTGATGTATTTAGCGGGGTGTACTTTTCATATTTGGTTTCATATTTTCCCGACCTGAAACCGGGATCAGGATTCCTGCCGGGATGGGGGTTCTCGTGATGATGGCGATTCCTTGGTAGAAAATTCTTCCTTCTGGGCTCTCTAGGAGTTGTATTGGCAATCTCCATTTGCTCCAACTCTAAGTATTTCTTGGATCGAGCTCTGAACTCCAGCAAAGATTTCACCATATCTTTGTATATTGATTTGGCTAACTGGGATGATCCGCTGAGCCCGGCTGATAGGAGATGCACGTGTACTTTCTCCTCCAATCCTTGTACTTGCAGGGCGGCTTCTTTAAAACAGTCTAAGTAGCTTTGTAACGTCTCTCCCGACTGTTGGTGTATCTTCCCCAATGCGAACTTGAACTTGGGCTGTTTCTTGCTAGTGGCGAAATTTAGCAAGAATTTTTGGCCGAAATCTTCAAAGTTGCGGATTGACCGTGGTGGCAGCGTGTGGAACCATGTCTGAGCAGCGCTAGACAAGGTGGTGACAAAGATTCGTGAGATTATTGGCTCGTCAATGCCTCTGACGCACATTTGCATGTCAAACTTGTCGATATGCACTTTTGGATCCTGACTTCCATCATATTTTGACAGAAAGAACCCATCAAAATCTTCTATGCATTGAGCGTTGACGATTTCATCGACAAATGGACTATTATTCTGTTGTCCTCGTCGATATTTCCTCTGGTATATATCACTTATTCTGGGTTGATGTGCAGCTTCGACCATCGGGCTCTGAGTCTCCACTCTTGTCTGCATTGATTTCGCCGAGCTTACCCCCGTGTTGGTGAATTGGCGTGGGGCCTCAATATGTGTGTCACGACGCCCCGGATTACCATTTCGCGGCTGGTGATGGGATGATCCTCCAAGTTCAAAATGGTTGTTTGGCCCTGATATCTGACTGGTTTTTTGGCGTACGCCGGCTCCGGTTGGACGAGTGGATTGTTCATGGTTTCCTCCTTCAACCGGGCTCTCAATGTTACTGATGCGTCGCTTCATGTATTGTATGCGCTGCGCTCCGTCGTGTCTCCATTTTGCGCTGTGTTCATCTAATTGCATCAATATGTTATTAATGTCCTCCTGTCGTTGGAGGGCGTGTCATTTTTCAAGGCATTCGATCCAGGATAAGATGGATTCAAGCGCATTATGAATGAAGCGCTGAACTGACTCTGGCTCCATCCCGACTGATGTGTGGGGGGGATTGTTCGGCATGACCACTCCCGGCTGGGCAGGAGACGAAGCAGTGTCTGAAATTGCATCCTCTACCTGCACAGCTTCATGTGGAACCATGTTAGTGGGTGGTTCCTGTCGTCCTTTATTCTGATGGCTTCTCGTGTTTACCATCGTGACTGGTGGGGATTAAATTTTAACGTCCCCACAGACGGCGTCAATGTTCTGTTCGTGATAAACAAGAGTGTTCAGCAAAGATTGCTGGATAATTGATATATGATTAGACTCTCTATTTGAAGGTATTTATGGGAGTAAAATACCTCAGGCGAGAAGACCACGATGCTAGAACAAGAACACCACAATTGATGTGGAGTGTGTGCATTGTGTGAAAGGAACAGAGAGAGTAATTAAGAGTTGTGTGTACCTTGTTTTCTGGGAGCGTTTATATTTATAACCACTGACCTGGGAGTTAGTTGGGGGAGATTTCCCCATGATCTTGACCGAGGTTCTTGGTCGGTTGGTGCTCTTGTATTCTGTTTCCAAACAACTCCTATATTCACTACTTAGGACGATTATGACCATGTTCTCCTTACTATTGTCACCTAATAGCGTGGATTGACTGAGTCTTACTAGGTCTCTCTCTTGATTGGGCCCAACCCAAATATCCATAACAATTTCAATAAAAAAATTTAGTGAGATAATTCTGGTCTCTACCTAAGTTATATTTTTTCAGTTTTTCAGTAATTTGTCTTATCCATCAATTTATGAATAGCTACAAAGTGGTCATTGATTTGAATAAATTTTTCCATTTTCTTATTATTTATTATCCACTTCTATAATAATAAACTATGCACTAATTGCTTCAATTAAAATAAAAGGGCGACAAAAAAATCTCTTTTACTTAACTTTTTTTCCAAACGCAAACTCTTATGTTGAGTTAACAAGGATTGAAATATGGACATATTTCAAACATTAATTCTTGTATACATTTTAGTAGAAAAAAAATATTCTTTCTATTATATATTTCTTGAAATTTTAGTTTATTTTGAAGTTCTACTAGTGTTATCATTATTCATTCTATATATATATATATATATATATATATATATATTCAACAATGAATATTATTTTTAGATTTTGGAATGAAGTGTGATAAATGAACAACGGTGATCCTTAATTAATTATTTGTATTTAATATAGGAGTGTCAATTTTCATTCATCCTTGTTTTTTCATACAAAAAAATTTAGGTAAATTGAGCCTGGAAACTGACCGAAAAGTCTGCACGAAGTTTTATTTATGATTTCCGGCCGTCAAATTGGTAACAATATTTTCTCTTTTTAATTTGCGGGTAACCAATAAAATAAACACATGTGGATTCATGCAAAATTTGTACCATAATTTTTCGTACGAAATATCACTACTCTAATACTATCAATTGTCATTCATCCTTTAATTAATACATAATACATTGATGACCAATAAGTAATGTGACACCTATATTTCGAAATTTTAATTTCTTCATTGCAACTAAATTCGATCCATTTTGATGGTGGTTATAGTTCCTTTCAGTGGTAATATAAATGCACCTAAATTTGCTGTCTTTTTATGGTGATTATGGCGCTTTTAGTGGTAGTATATAGATTCTGTAAAAAAAAAATATGGCAGTATATATATGGTTGTTAAAATATTTACCAACAATTAGATTATAGTTACTCTCATTGCCTCATTAGTGTCTCAGGTTAATTCGATAAAAGTAAGTTAAAATGTAATCTTCATTCTTCTATTTTTTTTTTAATTTGTAATTTTATTTTTTTATTTTTTAATTGAAACATTTTATCTTCTATTTTAAATATTTTAAATTTTAATTCATCTATTTTTTAATTAATATATTTTGTCATCTATTTTTAAAAAATCTACTATTTTAGTTCCTTGGTCAATCTAAGACTTCTTGACTGTATTTTTTTAATTTTTTAATAAATTAAACTCTTTAGCAATTAAATAATTTTAAGAAAATATTTATCATATGTATAATAAACAAATGGTTGTCTGTCAATGTTTAAATAGTAAATATATCAACATTTGAAATTGGTTACAAGAACTAAAATTATGGATTTTTTAAAAGTGAAGGATGAAATGTCTAAATTAAAAATGAAGAATTAAAATTGTGAATTTTTTAAAAGTGAGAATGAAATATCTCAATTAAAAAAT